>JBBPBX010019279.1:12888-24089 GCA_038048925.1 Garcialebias charrua
TGCTCAGCAATATTCATTTCAGAAACAGGTCATGCCAGTCCATGAGTGAACTGGATCAAACAAATACAGTATTATGTTTTTATTTTATTTGTATGATTGCCAGTGGAATGAGAGCTCAGCTCACTTGTGACCCGTCATAGATTGAGTCTTGTTTGGTGTCAGGTGCTGAGCTGATGGAGGAACACTACCGGTAATTAGGCTGCAGGAACTTGGATTCTGTATACAGCATGGATTCATCTAAACCAGAGACCTGAAAGCAGGAAACCAGTTCTGCTTTTTGGAGAGTGTCTTTCCCACACTATAGCTGACTCCTGCATGTTGTGGATTCTTCTATTTTATTACAAACTCTACATCGCTATCAGGTGGCTTTTTAATTTTAATTTTAATTTTTTTTTGCCAGTTTTAGTGTTCTGGTTTTATTTTGGCGAAACACTGAGGCAGTTGGCTCTCTTTTTTTGTGTGCTCGCTGCTATGTGCTTTCCGTTTGCGTTGTTCTTACCCTTTCTTTTAGGTTATTATTCCAGGCTGTCTCCCAACAGTTTCTCCATGCAAACGTGACATTCACTTCTCCTCTTAGCCCTCTCTCCTCTCTCTGTCTCCTCACCTGCCTCCAGCAAGGTCTCCACTTTGGGTCAGGTTTGATCCGTTAACGTCTCCGTTCTGTTGCAGCTCTTTCCCCTGAATGTGCAGAACCTCACCTCTCCAACGTCTCCTCTCTCTGCAGTTTCTAATAACTAAACACTTGGGTTCCATTTTAGCCTCTCCCGGCCTCGCGCCTCCTTGCTCCTTTTTATCTTTACTCTGTGCCCGTAGCAAATGTTGTTTGTTGTTGGTGAACACTATGATTTTGTTTGTCTTCTGTGTTTGCTGTGTTGTATTGTTGTTGTGTTGTGTCCCCACTCCCCCCTACCCTCCTTCTCAATAATCAACTTCCTCCTCACACTAATCTTCAACCCTGATGTATTTAATGTTGGTGTCACCCTCCTCCATCCACTCGTACCCACCCCTCACATCCTTTGTTCATCCTCTTACATCCATGTTCCTCTCCTCTGTCTTTGTCCATTTTGTGATATGAACTCAGAAGACATGGACTCACCAAGTTGGACGAACTCAGGTCTGTCTCTTCTTCCTTTTCTGACTCTGCATCCTCTCCTTTTCTACTTTTATTTTCACTGTTTGTCTTTCGGCTTGCTCTCCTCCACCTGTCTCCCTTCATCTCAGCCGTCTTTTCTATTCCTGCTTTGCCTGGCTCGATTTTCTTGTGCTCCATGTGATTGTTTTCCTTGTTTAGTAGATGGCGCTTTCAGCTTGTCCATCGTGTGTACACCTTTATTTTTCTGTGGACAAAATGTGAGCTTTTCGTTCCCAGAAGCATGAGTCTGACGTTGCCAGAGTGTTTTTTTTCGAGAGCAGGTGTTGACTTGAAACATTCTCATTTAGAAAAAGTTGATGTTTTCTTTTGAGTACAGTATTCAATTCAGTTTCTTTTCTGTTTCTTTCTATAGCGCCAAATCACAAGTTGTCTCAGAGCACTGTACGAAAACATTCACATACTGAAAGCAAATTAGTTATCAAGCCAATACATCTATGTAAGGAAGCCAGCAAATTGAGTTGAATCTTGCAGCTAACGGGAGCTAACAAGGGCCAAGATGGGGTAGAGGTAGGGCAACCGACCTGGGTCCAGAAAGTCCCAGGTTTGATCCCCAGCCATTCCCACATGTTGTGGTGTCTCTGAGCAAGACACCTAAACCCTAATTGCTCCCCAGGCATTTACATTCATTCATTCATTCATTCATTCAATCAACCTTTATTTATACAGGCTAGCCTCGTTGAGCCACAGGGACTCATTTACAAGAGGGACCTGTCTCACTCACACCCAGGGTCAATTGATACATACATAGCTACAATACATAGCTGCCCACTGCTCCACCTGGATGTATCCCAGGTGCGATGGGTTAAATGTAGACAACCAATTTCAGCATTGTATGGGAACATACAATGCTGACAATCTCAGACGTCCCTTCCCTCCCTTAACGGGATGCTAGCCTCAGTGGCTGTGCATGACCTATGCACAACAGTGTTGCCAGGTGAGAAATGTAGGATTATCGTACTAGAGACATAAAATTATCGTATTATGAGGGAAATTATCGTACATCCATCATAACCAAAATAACAAGTATGCACTATAGTCACTCTATTGTTGAATAGCGTCTTAACAGGCACTCCCAGCTTTGTGGAGTCAGTATGGGTGGGAACCATAGACAATAATACGTATTAATGTCTGGTGGCAACTAATGAGCACCCCCCCCCCTTACTTCTTGTTTTGTTTTATGGTGGTTGGCAGAGTGTGGACAGGAGATAAACAGGAAAAAAACCTAATTCTGTAAAATTAATTTAATAACTCAACTAAATTCTCTCTATTAAGTTTGTATTTTTCAAGAAAATAATAACTTGATCTTTAACTTTACTGATATCACTATTAAAAACATCCCTAATTGTAAATTTAATATTCGTTTTATTTATTTATTTTTGGAAATGCATTCTTTCTGTTTCATACCCTGGACATTCCATAAAGACATGTTGAACCTTTTCAGAGAAATTGCTGGTGCACATGTCACATAGTCCTGTTGCATGTTTTCCAATTATTTTAAGAGATTTATTAAGGCCTGTGTGTCCTGTTCTAATGCGAGTAAGTTCCTGTTTCTTCCTGCTTTCCTTGTATATCCTACCTTTTTATAAGTGTTGTGTAAATGTCTTCCTGTATCAGTAATGTCCCAGTTTTCCTGCCATATTTTCTTAATATATTTCTTTATTATTATTTAACATTCAACTTTACATAAATGTTCACTCATTTTCATCACTTCTTTCAGACTGGTGTCACACGGCGGCTGTGCTTCTTCTTATTTTCTAACTCATGGGGCGGGCGCAGCGGACTATTCAGCCAATCATGGCCGTTGTTCTGAGGCAAACGCATGCTCGTCACTCTTGGGTCACATTTAGAAAAGCACGATTGGCTGGAATTTCCAGATGCATTCAGGGTTCACAAAAAAACTCTGACAGACAGTTGCGACAGGCTGATGGCAACCGATTACAACTACTCATTCACGGAACAGTCAAATTATCGTATTTTTGGCCTTTTTCAGGATTATTGATCGTACATCGTACAGAGGGCAAAATTGTTGTGCAAATATGATTATTATCGTACACCTGGCAACACTGATGCACAACCTGGCTAGCTAATGGGTTTTCAATAGCGCAGAGTCGATCTTCCAGTTCAGACAGCCTCTCCGCCAAATCTTCCATTTGTTACATATACCATTATCGCTAAAGAAGGCAGAGGAAAAGCTAAGCATCAGACGCACAGAGCAAGTGAGAAAAGAAAAAGCGTGGGAACCAGAAGCCATGCTAAGCTAATGCTAGCAAAAGCTTGCAGATCCCAGATACACTGATAAAAAAACAGAAGTGTTGATAGACAAAAAATCACAGTGAAGTTGGGTTTAGGTTTGATAATCATGTCAATCAACGATGTGATATACGTTGCAGGCAATCTCTCAGCGATGGAACAACCTCAGCGTTGAGTGTGTTAAAATCTGCCAGCTAGCTTAGCTCTAGCACGCTACAGCACCTTGTGGCTCTCTCGCTTGCATCTCAAAACACATAAAAATAAAACGCAAACCACATGGGAACGCTAAATGACAAATTCAAGGAACAGAAAAACTTGTTTAAAACAAGGATGACTGGCCTGAAGTGGATGTAATTTTTCAGTGTGTTCTCACACTATTATTAGTATTGTCCTTATAAATTAAAATATAATATAACAGTTCATACTCCCAAAGTCAGCAACCACAGTCTAATTAGTTTTGAATAACATTTGAGCTCTTTAGTGATGTAAATAAATTAAATGAAAATTAAATTAAATTAAAGTATCATTCTGTAAAGAAATACACTACCTTGCATGCCAAGGTTTTGAACAAAAATGTTCAACAATCTGTTAGTGCTTAAAATATGTTTTAGGGATGACCCTCTGCTACTACTACCCTAAAATTTACCTCATTTTAACTTATTTACCTACAATGATTTCTTTCTGAGAACAAGTTAAAACCGTCTAATAATCCATCAAATATTTTGCTAAAAGACAAATGAGATACACAAATACCATACATTACCATTTTATTTATAGAGCACTTAAAACAGCAACATGGCCAACCAAAGTGCTGCACAAACAAACAAACAACAGGCAACACACACAATGAAGTACAAAAAATAGACATAAAACATTGCAGATGTAAATATAGGCAATTACATGATCGCTAAGCTGTGGGCAATAAATATATTTCTTAGTGGTTTTGTTCTTCTTGAGCATATTCATTTCAAGATAGCCAACATTTCAGTGATACATCCATTTATCCATCCATCCATTATTTTCCACTCATTCTGAAGTCGGGTCGCTGGGGCAGCAGCTTGAGCAGGGAGGCTCAGAGATCTGTTTCCACAGCCACTTCTTCCAGCTCTTCTGGGAGGATTCCATGGCCTTCTCAAGCCATCCAAGAGACATAGTCTCTCATGCATGTCCTGGGTCATCCCCAGGGTCTCCTCCCAGTTGGACATGCCCGAAGCATCTCCCTAGGGAGATGCCCAGGGAGCATCCTTACAAGATGTCTGAACCACCTCAACTGACTCCTCTCGACGTGGATGAGTAACGGTTCTACTCTGACTCTCTCCCGGATAACTGAACTTCTCACCTAATCTCTAAGGAAGAGTCCAGCTACCCTGCAGAGGAAACACATTTCAACCGCCTGTATCCACAATCTCATTATTTTGGTCACTACCCAAAGTTCATGACCATAGCTAAGGATAGGAACATAGACCGACAGGTAAACAGAGAGCTTTGCCTTACAACTCCGCTCTCTCTTCACCGCAACAAACCAGGACAGAGTCCGCAATACTGCAGATGCTGCACCAACCCATCCGTCAGTCTCACACTCCATACTTACCTCACTCATGAACAAAACCCCGAGATACTTGAACTCCTCCACTTGAGATAGAACCTCACCCTCAACCTGAAGAGAGCAATCCATTATTTTCCAGTTGAGGACCATGATCTTGGATTTGGAGGTGCTGATTCTCATCCCAGCCACTTCCGAATTGGCTGCAAACTGCTGCAGGGAGAGCTGAAGATCACGGTACGATGATGCCAACCGAACCACATCATCTGCAAAGAGCAGAGATGGAATCCTGAGGCCACCAAACCAGAAACCCTCCACCCGCTGGCCGCATTTAGAAATTCTATCCATAAAAGTTATGAACAGAATGGGTGACAACAGGCAGCCCTGACGGAGTCCAACTCCCACCCTGAAGGGGTCCGACTTACTACCGGCAATGCAAACCAAACTCTCGTACCGTTTGTATAGGGAATGAACGGCCCGTAGCAACGGGACCCCAAGCCCTTACTCACAGAGCACCCCCCACAGTGTACCCTGAGGAACATGGTCGAATGCCTTCTCCAAGTCCACAAAACACATGTAGACTGCATGGGAAAACCCCCATGTCCCCTCGAGGACCCTAGTGAGGGTAAAGTGCTGATCCAGTGTTCCACGGCCAGGACGGAACCCACAATGTTCCTCCTGGATCTGAGGTTCGACCAACGATCAGACTCACTTCTCCAGTACCCCTGAATAGACCTTACCAGGGAGACTAAGGAGAGTGATGCCCCTATAATTGGAGCACACCCTCCGGTCCCCCTTTCTGAAGAGGGGAACCACCACCCCAGTCTGCCAATCCAATGGCACTGCTCCCAATGTCCATGTGAAGTTGCAAAGGCGTGTCAACCAAAACAGCCTCACAACATCCAGAGCCTTAAGGAAATAAGGGTGAATCTCATCCACTCCCCAAGCCCTGCCGCCTCTGAGCTTTTTAACTACCTCGGCAACCTCAGCCACAGTTATGGACAGATCAACCCCATGGTCCCCCAACTCAGCTTCTTCCATAGAAGACTTGCTGGTGGGATTGAGAAGGTCCAATAAGTATTCCTTCCACCTCCTGATGACATCACTGGTTGAGGTCAACATCACCCCACCTTCACTGTACACAGTGTTAAAGTGCTACTTTCCCCTCCTCATCCACCTGATGGTTTGCCAGAATCTCCTCAGAGCTGACAGAGAGTCTCTATCCAAGGTCTCACTGAACTACTCTCACGTCTGAGCTTTTGCCTCAGCAACAGCCAAGGCTGTGGACTGCTTGGCCCTTCAGTACTCCTCAGATGCCTCCGGAGTCCCACTGGCCAACAAGGCCTTCTTCAGCTTGACAGCCTCACTAATCTGGGGTGTCCACCACTGAGTTGTGGATGGCCACCACAAGAAGCTCTGACAATCTTGCGGCCACAGCTCAAAGCAACTACCTCAACAAGCGAGGCACAGAACATGGGCCACTCTTCCTCAATGTCCCCAACCTCAGCTGGGATGTGGCTAAAGCTCTCTTGGATGTGTGAGTTGAAGATCTCTCTGACGGGTTCTTCTGCTAGGCGTTCCCAGCAAACCCTCACTACACTTTAGGGTCTACCAGGTCTGTCTGGCATCTTCCCCCACCATCTAATCCAACTCACTACCAGGTGGTGATCAATTGAAAGCTCAGCTCCTCTCTTCACCCTAGTGTCCAAAGAAATGGCTGCAAATCAGATAACATGACTATGAAGTCAATCAACGATCTACGACCTAAGGCGTCCTAGTGTCAAGTGCAGTTATGGACACCCTTATGTTCGAACATGGTGTTTGTGATTGACAAACTATGAATAGCACAGAAGTCCAACAACAGAACACCACTTGGGTTCAGATCAGAGAGGCCGTTCCTCCCAATCACGTCCCTCCAAGTCACACTGTCATTACCCATGAGGGCATTGAAGTCTCCCAGCAGAATAAAGGGGTCCCCAGCTGGCACACCTTCTAGCACCCCTGCCAAGGAGTCCAAGAGGGCCGAATCTTCTGAACTGCCATTCGGAGTGTAGGCACAAACACCAGTCAGAACCCATCCCCAACCTGAAGGCGAAGGGAAGCCACCGTCTCATCTGCCAGGGAAAACTCCAAAACACAGGCACCAAGACAGGAGGGCTACAAGTAGATCCATACCAGCTCGACGCCTCTCACCATGGGCAACTCCAAAGTGGAATAAGGTCCAGCCCCACTCAAGGAGATTGGTTCCAGACCCATGCTGTGTGTCGAGGTGAGCCCAACTACATCTAGTCAGTACCTCTCAATCTTGTGCACAAGCGCAGGCTCCTTCACCTCCAGAGTGGTCACGTGCCATGTCCTAAGAGCCAGATTTGGTAAACCAATGATACAATGATACAATAATACAATCAGAGCACCAAGATCTCCACCTTCGGCCACTGCCCATGGCATCATGCCCTTAACTTGTATGGCCCTTCCTGCAAGTGGTGGGTCCACAAGAAGGCAAACCCATGCTGCTCCTTTGGGCTGAGTCCAACCGGGCCGCATGGGTAAAGACCTAGTCACCAGGTGCTTGCCGATGAGCCCCTCCCCCATGCCTGGCTCCAGGGTGGAGCCCCGGTGACCCATATCCGTGCAAGGGACACCAAATTCCTTGTTTTGTCCTGTCCATAAGAGTCTTCTGAATCACTCTTTGTCTGGCCTGCCACCTAGGACCAATCTACCTTAGGCGACCCTACCAATGGCAATTATAATTGCCCCTGACAGCATAGCTCCTAGGATCATTCAGGCGCACAAACTCCTCCACCATGATACAATGATACAATCAGATTTATTTGGAAGTTGTTGTTTTTGTCAGTCTAGTTTTTAAAATATCATAATTTTTCAACAAACAGAAAAATAACCGTAATTTATACCTTCGAAAGAAATGTAACATTAGTATTTCTTAAATTTTATTTATTGTAATGTCTGCCATCCCAGTCTCTTAAATTGGATAAACCAATACATTAAACATCTTTTTATACTTTACCAGGTAAAAAAAAGAGAGAGATTTCCCCTCACTCATACAGGAGTTTGTTTGCTCAAGCTTGTATTTCCTTTGTGTGTGTGTGTGTGTGTGTGTGTGTGTGTGCGTGCGTGCGTGCGTGCGTGCGTGCGTGCGTGCGTGCGTGCGTGAGTGCGTGCGTGTGTGGGTGCATGTGTGTGCATTTGTTCAGGTAAATTGTCTTTGTGCATGGCACCTGTTTGTGTGCATTTACATTTTCTACCTTCATGTGACTCATACGAAAGGACAAAGTGAGGTGAATGAAGCATTGCTGCTGCGAGGCGGTTCTCATATTGATATTCTGGTAGAAAGTACTTGATAATGTGTAGTGAGTTGTTATATTTGTTTGTTATAAAATGGAATTGGGCATAGCAATGGTAAAACTTTGCATGGACCAGAGCTTATTGTGATTACGGGTGTTTGATTGCACAAACAACAGTATGAATAAAACTACAGAGTGCAAATGCTATTTTTGAAAGTTATAAAATGAGCAAACAAGATAAAGGAATGATTTCAAAAAGTGGCACATGTTGGACACTTTAGAGTCTTATTTGCAGTCAGAGTGATATTATTCTGATTCTCCTGCAGACTGGAGCACATGTATGATACTAATGCTCAAAATTTAACAGTTTTTGTGATGTTTGGTTTGAATAATTAGGAAGAAAAGAGTTGAATATGTTTGCAGCTTACCTATATCAGTTTGTATGTCTTCTTCCTTGTTTTCACGGCGAACCATTCAGCTTTTTTTCCCCATTAGATCTGTCCATGTCATGGCTTACGGCTCATAGCTCAGCTGAAGCTTGTCCCCCCTCACAACAGTATGCTGTTCCTTCAGATTCCTCTCAGAACATCAGTTCTACCTGACCAGGATCTGTCTCTGTCTTCAGGTATGGACATGGAGGAGAAGACCAGGCAGATGAAACTTAAGATGAACAAGTACAAGCACGGAGCGGGCTCTGACTCCAGACTTGAGCAGGACAACCACAAGGTAAAAACACAGGCTGGACGCTAGACCCAGTACTTAAGACTCACAGAGAGATATACATTCTCGTGAGTCGTGCACATACAATGCATGTGCACTTGGATTTGCCTCATGTCTCTGACCTTTACAGTTCAAACCATAGTATATTGTTATACATACAAATAACATCAGAAAGCGTACGCCTATTCTCTTAAAGAAGCACGCTCCAAATATTATTCCAACATCATCAACACCTGCCCTGGTAACTCTAAACAGCTCTTCTCCACAATAACTCATCTGCTTAATCCCATTAAACAAACTCCTGAGGAATCTGTTCAAAAATGCAACCTGTTCCTTTCATCATTTAAAAACAAAGTTGACACTATCAGATCTCAGCTCCACAACCTCCCTGATCTTCGTTTACCATCTACCCGTCTGCATCCTGGGTCCCTGAGCAGCTTTGATGAAGTTGTTCAGAGTGAGGTGGAGTCCATCATCAAGAAAATGAAGCCTTCATCCTGCGCCCTGGATCCCTTCCCCTCGTCTCTCATAAAATCCAATCACTCTGCAATTAGCCCATTAATCACACAAATAATAAATAAGTCTCTACAATCTGGTCATGTTCCACTGCCTCTAAAAACTGCCATCATTAGGCCTCTTCTGAAAAAATCTAATTTGGATCCCGACATTTTTTCTAATTACCGCCCAATTTCCCACCTCCCATTTCTGTCTAAAGTGCTGGAAAAAGCAGTTGCTGCTCAGCTGCAGGACCACCTACAGCAACACTCTCTGTATGAGAAGTTCCAGTCTGGATTCAGAGTAGCTCACAGTACTGAGACTGCATTGCTGAGAGTTACCAAATGATGTCCTCATGGCTGCTGACACTGGTTCTCCCTCCATCCTTGTCCTCCTTGACCTCACTGCAGCTTTCGACACTGTGGACCATAGTATCCTCCTCCACCGTCTTCATGTGGAGGTCGGTCTCTGTGACACTGTCCTGGACTGGTTCAAATCTTTCCTCTCCAATAGGCTGGAATGTGTTAGTCTTGGCAATGCCACTTCCCAGACAGTCGGTGTCTCCTGTGGTGTCCCTCAAGGGTCAGTTCTGGGGCCCCTGCTGTTTTCCCTTTACATGCTGCCTTTAGGTCAAATTATTAATCAGTTCAACATTTCTTTTCACTGCTATGCCGACGATACACAGCTTTACATCAGGACTGGAGCATCCTCATCATCCCCATCTCCATCTTCACTCACTGCCCTCTCTACCTGCCTGGAGGAAATAAGGGCATGGATGAATCAGAACTTTCTTCAATTAAACTGCTCCAAGACTGAGGCCATACTGATTGGCACCCCTCACCAGATACAAACATCAACTATAACAACAATCTCCTTCTCTGGACAAGACATCCCCCTCTCCACCTCTGTTACAAATCTTGGAATAAAAATGGACTCTCATCTTACATTTGAAAATCACATTAAGCATCTGTTTAAAACCTGCTTCTTCCATCTTCGAAACATCTCCAGACTTCGCCCATCCCTAACTTTTTCTGATGCTGAGAAACTCGTCCATGCCTTTGTCTCCTCCAGGCTCGACTACTGCAACTCCCTGTTTATTGGAATCCCTGGTAAAAACCTTCAGAAACTTCAATATATTCAAAACAGTGCAGCAAGGATCTTGTTGAGAGTTCGTAAATTTGAACATATTACACCCATTCTCCATAACCTTCATTGGCTTCCTGTCACCTACAGAATTCAGTACAAAACTGCTCTCATTACACATCAATGCTTACATGGAACTTCACCAGATTATCTAAAGGACATTCTTGTTCCATACTCATCCACCCGGTCTCTGCGGTCACAGAACAGTAATCTCCTTCACATTCCGAGAACCAAATTAAGGACCATGGGAGACCGGGCTTTCAGTGTGGCTGCCCCCCGCCTATGGAACTCTCTTCCTGACTGCCTGAGAGCTCCACAGTCACTGGTTGACTTTAAGAGCGGCTTGAAGACCTTTCTTTTTAAGCGAGCCTACTCTGCCTCCTCATGATTCTATCTTTGATCTTAGTTGATACTATTATTGATTTTATTTGTTGTATTTGACCTTTAATTTTGTTCCACTTTGTAGCACTTTGAGATTTTCATTAATGAAAAGTGCGTTATAAATTAAATTCATTATTATTATTATTATTATTATTATTATTATTATTATTATTATTATTATTATTATTATTATTATTATTATTATTATTATTAT
>JBBPBX010019279.1:32338-44611 GCA_038048925.1 Garcialebias charrua
ATAACATTATGAGAGCCATGTTCACCCATGTTCAAATTATGCTTAACAAGACATATTCTATCTTATCTCATCTTTTTTTAAAATCCAGGTCGATAGGGACTTGTTTGTTGGAACTACTGATTAAATTATAACCGATCTTAGCTCCGCACTGAGGAATGTGACGAGAAAGCGGAGATCACAAGTTGATTGGATCACATGGATTGATATTACAAAACACTAGATACAACTGCTGTATCTAGTGTTTTGTAGTCAATATCAATCAAAGCCATATTTAGAATATGTAATCAGGCAAATATATTCAACATATATTGATGTGCATAAACATAATCTCTGTGCATGCATCAGGGTATAATCTCTGTCCATGTTGATTCTGGCAGAAGTGGTGATTCAGCCTGCCAGAGTTTGTGTTACCAATTCTCTCCAAAATTCTGTTTAAATATTTAAACACTGTAGCAACGCACTCACTAACGCAGTTTGCATGTGTAAGGATATAATGGGGCACAAACTGATTAAGTTGCAAACAAACAGTCTAGTAATGCAGCTTCTTCCACTTTCTTTATGGAAGGCAGTCAAATTGGGTTTTGAGATCAGCGCTAGTGAGAAACTTTTGACTGTCCATGTCGGAACTTCAGCTTCAGAGGATTTGTTAGGGATTTTTTTTTTGGTCAAAGGTTATGGATGTTTTTAATACTACAGCTGAGAATGTTAACTCTGTCCATGAATCATATATGTTTGTGTTAGTAGAGGGCTGCATGAGGAGCTGGGTGAGGCTGCAGCAGCTGTCGGATGAGGGCACCTCCCAGTTCTGGGAACTCGGCTGAAGATAAACGCAAGCTGATAGGCAGCTCGAGGCGGATTCTTGTGACTGGTCCGGGTGTAGTTTATGTATATTCATGTAACCTGTCCTGAAAATCAGACTTTGCAAGTAAATACCGGTTAAAAATCTTCTCCTGCTGTCGAGTGTTTCTTTTTGAGTAAACAACGTAAGCGAGAATATTTTTGTCCAACAGGATTCTAGTTTAAAATTGCCACAAGTCATTAAAAAAGTAAATAAAAAAAACTCACTCTGAATTGCACGAAAATACAGATCTCCCATTACACCTCAACTCTTCTTTCACCTGTTATTTTATTTTTAACATTTAATAATTTAATGGTACCGCATTAGCCTGGCCCTCGCCTTCCTACACAGCTCCGCTCAATTCTCATTTCCCTTCACTGCTCCGTCTGGGACTTCTCCCATAGACAAGGATTTCGCCGGCAGATTTTTGACCGGACCAATCAGAGAACAGAAGGCGGAGTTTCCGGACCAATCAGAGAACAGAAGGCGGAGTTTCCGGACCAATCAGAGAACAGAAGGCGGAGTTTTGAACGATGACGATTTCATGCGCAGATTGCCCTGCTCAAAATGGCTGCCTGCACGAAGGAATTTACAAGAAAACACGGTAAAAAACTATTATTTCTTTGCTGAGAAAAAATACATTTCTTAGCTGACGTTATAGCAGAAGGGTTCCTGAGCTTAACAGTTCCTAAATCAATTCACGAAATGGTCAAATCTGCTGGATTTAAATTGTTTCGGTTTGACTTTTTCCAGACAGCCTCGGGGGCGCTACGAAAATAAATGATAAAAAATCGAATTTTATCTCAAATGTTTCATCCAGGCCAACAGTCAGTAAATTAAAGACATATAATTACACACTGGTAGCAGAAAAAATATCCACCAAGAGGTTTCTGAGCTGTTTATCTGAACAGCCCTCGCCAGGCTAACTGGACTGGACAGGCTAACGTGACGTATGTTGCAGCTCCGCGCAACATACGTCACGGCCAAACCTTAACGACTGGGTAACCTCAGCAGAGGCCACGCCTCCAGCAAGAATCTGTTCTCTATAGAGAAAGTCCAGACCCTAGTACGAAGCAAAGTGAAGGACAAGGGTCTGGTTTTAACCAGTTTCGCATAACATTTTTTACAATTCTGTTGTTCTTGAAGAAATATGTCAATTTTTCATTCATTCATTCATTCAACCTTTATTTATACAGGCTAGCCTCGTTGAGTCACGGGGACTCATTTACAAGAGGGACCTGTCTCACTCACACCAAACAACCATCCACTCTCACACTCACACCTAGGGTCAATTTAGAGTCACCAATCAGCCTAACAAGCATGTTTTTTGGTCTGTGGGAGGAAACCGGAGTACCCGGAGGAAACCCACGCATGCACGGGGAGAACATGCAAACTCCACCCAGAAAGGCCCCGGACCGGGATTTGAACCGGCAACCTTCTCGCTGAGAGGCAGCAGCTCTACCAGTTGTGCCACCGTGCTGCCCAAATCACCATAGATTACAAAAGGCAGTGACTGATCTAACTGCATAAATAAAATAACATAAAAACCTTGTGCACAATAAAGATTCTGTTTAGTACATTGACGACTATCAGTAGTATTTAAAATATCAAACATTTAACAAAGTTAACGTGTAAGTACAGAAACCAGAATATGTCAAAACAGACATCAGTGGATACTTAAAATAAGCTACATGCATTATCTTACTAAAATAAAGGGAACTGCAGCTTTAGAAACAAATAAGCATGTCAACATGTTCCCTGATGTAACTCACGTTGCCACATTGTGCTTTGTTTGCTCCACATTGGACCCAAAGTTCATCTTTGCTGTTTGTTGAATGTTTGTTTTAAAAGACCTAACTCCATTGGAGAGGTAAGATTTTTCTTATAACTCTTTATTTCAGCAAATATCTGAAAATGTTGGCTGTTTAAGATGGATCTTCTATCTTTGTTGACAGCACATCATTTTTTCTAATCATGTTTATGTTTATTAAATTTGTTCATTTTTTTACAAAAGAAACAATACAAGGCAATCTCATAATGATAGTGTAATCATGTCTTCTTGCCTGATCAACATTTGGTCCACAAAGATGTTAGAGCTCTTTAATTTGTGTGCTGTAATGTTTCAGAACACTTAAGTTGTTTGTTTTTGCTACACAAACAGAACTTTACCTCCAAGCTGTTTAACAATAGTAAAACTGTAAATTCCATAAAAAATTTAAATGTATGTAGGCCTACAGTATGGTTTAAGACATCTGTCGATAACTGCAGAAAGGTGTGCAGTTTAAAAATAAAAATAAATCTGACTGTAAAAATGTTTCTTAGGCTTTGTAAGAAGGTGTTCCGGCACCAGCAAAACAAATGTACCAGCACCAGCAAAAGATTTGAATGTGTTTTTGCAAGCCATGCAAATTATAAACCAGACAAGCTGAGAAGAATGAGCGCCTGTAACAAGGCATTAGTTTAGCAAACTTCAGGTTAATTATAAACCAGACATGCTCAGGGAGAAGTGTGTGCGTGAATCCTACTCCATGATGTACTGAACCGAACTCTGTGACCCTAACAGCAACAGTTGGTGCTGAGAAGAGATAACAGGACGTAAGCGAGAATATTTTTGTCCAACAGGATTCTAGTTTAAAATTGCCACGTCATTAAAAAAAAGTTTTTAAAAAAAAACCTCACTCTGAATTGCACAAAAATACAGATCTACCATTACATCTCAACTCTTCTTTCACCTGTTATTTTATTTTTAACATTTAATAATTTAATGGTTCAGCATAAACTTTTTTTTACAATTCTGTAGTTCTTGAAGAAATATGTCTATCACCACAGATTACAAAAAGCAGTGACTGATCTAACTGCATAAATAAAATAACATAAAAACCTTGTACACAATAAAGATTCTGTAGTACATTGACGACTATCAGTAGTATTTAAAATATCAAACATTTAACAAAGTTAACGTGTAAGTACAGAAACCAGAATATGTCAAAACAGACATCAGTGGATACTTAAAATAAGCTACATGCATTATCTTACTAAAATAAAGGGAACTGCAGCTTTAGAAACAAATAAGCATGTCAACACGTTCCCTGATGTAACTCACGTTGCCACATTGTGCTTTGTTTGCTCCACATTGGACCCAAAGTTCATCTTTGCTGTTTGTTGAATGTTTGTTTTAAAAGAACTAACTCCATCGGAGAGGTAAGATTTTTCTTATAACTCTTTATTTCAGCAAATACCTGAAAATGTTGGCTGTTTAAGATGGATCTTCTATCTTTGTTGACAGCATATCATTTTTTCTAATCATGTCTTCTTGCCTGATCAACATTTGGTCCACAAAGATGTTTGAGCTCTTTAAGTTGTGTGCTGTAATGTTTCCTATGAAGAACACTTAAGTTGTTTGTTTTTGCTACACAAACAGAACTTTACCACCAAGCTGTTTAACAATAGTAAAACTGTAAATTCCGTACAAAATTAAAATGTATGTACCGGTAGTTAGTTTAAGACATCGTAAAAATCTTATTTGATCCTAAATGCATAGTGTGTTTTTAGTTGTTGACATCTTGTGATTGTTGGTCAGCAGCAGTCGATCCTTTTGAATGTTTCCATGCAGAACCAGGAGCACCATGACAAAAATATTAAAAAATTAGAAAAAGGAAGACTTTCAGCTCATCCTTCTCGGCTCTTTCCTTCTCCCTACTCCACATCCTGTTTGATGACCAGTGTTCCTGAAAAAAAAATTCAAACAACCAATTACACAGGTGTCCAAAACTAACTGCTTGCTCAAATGCAACATTGTCATTTTTGCTTTTTAATTTCTTGAACCTCTGAATCATTTTCCATTCCTACAATTTTCCATTCAACTTCCCACAGGAAACTAAGTTCATAAGTTTTATGAGTCACTATTTATTCACTTCACTATTTATGAGTAAAGGTTGTAACGTGTAGGAGCACTGATATTCTGGCGCTGACATCGTATTATACTTACCGGTAGTCTAAAAATATTATGTTAAGAAACGTTTGTTTTCGATTAGCCTTGACTGTATGTGAAGATTGTTGGAGCAGCTGTATGAGGGTGATCAACAAAAAAAAAACTGAGCAGAGAATGTAAAAAAAATAATCAGGGTACATGCGGCTGGTTAAAAGGACAGCATGCACTTAACTGACAAGCTGACAAGGCTGGTATGCTTATTCCTTCAACTGATGTGCTCACAATAACTTTATGGGGCACGAAAGAACATTGATTTTATGTACCAGTATTAGGAGAGTGATCTGATATTGAAAAAAAAATCATTGAACAACAAAGCAATTGTATTGTAGTGGTGTCACAGAAGGTGTTATGCGGGAAAAGATAGAAAACAATGGTGTTGTAGTTATTTTACAAGAAGGAAGAGAAGAGGAAACTACCATAATGATGTCAAGAAAAAGCATGGAGACCTTCCAGATCTCCAGGAAGGAGTCGATCGCTCGGTGGGGAGGAGAAGCTAAAACCTATATAACGTATTGAGACTTGACTTTAAGTCAGTGAATGTTACCTGGGCCTTGACTCTAGGCTTGTTTGCTGATTTGTATTTTGTTGGGTCAGTGAATAAACCTTTAAATCACACATTGAACTCCAGGATCTTTTTGACTCATCAGTTTAAGACTGGTAGTGAACATTAGAAGGCTTTTTTTTTTTTTTTTTTCCAGAAAAGCTTCCTAGAGCAAACTGTATATTGTTTCTACGGTAATCTAAAAAAGCTAAGTCTGGTCCTCTGGACATTCAAAAAACAAAAGACAAAGCAACAAAGCAGGTATGTGGACGACACCTGGGTTAAAATTAAATCTTAGCAAGTCCAACATTTCACTGATCACATCAACTCTGTGGATAAATATATCAAGTTCACACGAGAAGATGTAAAAAATGGCAGGTTGGCTTTCTTGGACTGTGAGGTCTCAGTTTCTGATAGAGGAAATTTGCAAACTGAGGTGTACCGCAAACCCACCCACACAGACCAGTATTTACAGTTTGACTCCCATCACCCTCTGGAGCACAAGTTAGGAGTCATCAGGACTCTGTACCACAGAGCAGACAGCGTCCCCACTAACTCAGGAGCCAGACAGAAGGAGAAATCACACACAAAACAGGCTCTAGAGAAATGTGGATATCCTAACTGGGCCTTCCTGAAAGCAGAGAAGAAACCCAAACAGGACTCCAGCCAGCCATCAGGTGAAAAGAAGGAACCCAGACCCAGACCAGTGGTCATTCCATATGTTGCGGGAGTTTCAGAGACATTGAGACGTTTATTTTCTAAACACAACGTCCCAGTGGCTTTTAAACCCCAAAATACATACCATACCATACCATACCATTTTATTTATAAAGCACTTTAAACAGGAATAAGTCCAAACCAAAGTGCTGAACAAACAAACAAACAACAGGCAACACACACAATGAAGTACAACACGAGAGACATAAAAACATTGCAGATCATAAATAAAACGATCAAATACAAATCAGCTGGTGTTGAAAGCGATGGAGTAGTAGTGAGTTTTTAACCGGGATTTGAAAACCGAGAGGGAGGGGGCCTGTTTGATGAGCAGCGGTAACTCGTTCCAGAGTCTTGGGCCTGCTACAGAGAACGCCCTGTCACCTCTGCGCTTAAGGCGAGTTACTGGAACTCTTAAAAGTACCCGGTCCTCTGACCTCAAAGCACGTGGAGGGACATATGGGTGTATCAGATCTGAGAGATAGGCGGGGGCGAGACTGTTCAGTGATTTGTAGACATACAGGAGAATTTTGCATTGGATTCTAAGATGAACCGGTAGCCAGTGCAGGGAGGCCAAGACTGGTGTAATGTGCTCACTTTTGCATGTGCTGGTTAAAAATTGGGCTGCTGCGTTCTGAACCAGTTGTAATCGTGCAATGGTGGCCTGACTGACGCCAAGCAGAAGTGAATTGCAGTAATCAAGCCTGGATGTAATAAATGCGTGAATTACTGTCTCCAGGTTATTTTTTGATAATATGGGCTTCAGCTTTGACAGTTGCCTCAGCTGGAAAAAACAAGATTTGACAATCATGTTTACATGACTGTTGAGTTTCATGGAAGGATCCATTATCACTCCCAGATTTGTGACTTTTTGTTTCTCAGACAGGGGTAGAGCAGAAAGGTCGATGCAGTGGTTCGAGGTTGTGTCATTGTGTACATTACAGAAAAGACTGGTTCATCCCACATATCCAGTCCCCCGGCCCAAACAGAGTAATATTGTGTATGCTGTTAGTACTAATTACTTAAAAACAACAGAGAAACAAAACCGTTTTTTACTTTACTTTTTTGGGAATACAGTTCAAAAAATCTATTTTTCCCGCTGCTCGCTTTTCTTTCTTGGCTCCCTGTTCGTTTCAGAATTGACTTTAAACTTTTACTGATGACATATAAAGGCCCAGAATGGACAGGATCCTGAGATCGAATGATCATCATCTGTTTTTAGTTTTCCCGAGGTACAGGCTGGTCCACAGAAGTGATCGGGCCTTTTCAGTTGTAGCTTCTGAACTGTGGAACCAGCTGCACCTTCATATCAGACAGGCTTCAACTCTTGGGTGTTTTAAGTCTCGTCTTAAAACATGTGTACTCATTGGCTTTTAATAAGCATAACAGTTTACCTTTATTTTAATGGTTAAATTTTTTATCATGTTTTTAACTGTTTTTATTTTGTTTATAAACAAACAAAATAAAAACAGTGTGGTCTCTTGTGATTGGTATTGTCTTTAGACTATATTTGTATATTGTGCAGCCCTTTGGCCAATGGCAGCTGCTTTTAAATGTGCTATATTAATAAAATTGATTTGATGTTGCATTCAATGCTTCAATTGTGTGAAAATTTACAAGTATGTGATGTGTCTACATTCAACATACAGTATAGCACTTTGAGATTTTCATTAATGAAAAGTGCGTTATAAATTGAATTCATTATTATTATTATTATTATTATATTTTATTAGTAATGTACCAACAAATGGTTGGTTTCATTCTACACCAGAGGACCAGGAGATTAAATAAAGACCCTGCAGCAAGATGTGGATTAATTGTTGTCATACTAGAAGCTCAAATATATGATAAAATTTAAAGTAGAAAATCAAAGAGCATACTGTATTTTGGAAAGGTAATGAAGAATTTATATGAAGTTACCTTGGGAAAAGTGCCGAGAACTTTCCACTTGAAATTATCTTGTCATGTGATCCTCATAAGATTAACATGTAATATAATGTGATATATAATAGTATAAACTGTCTGGTTCAGAGAAACAAACTCTGAACATCACTAGTGCATTATCTATACTGTAAGATAATCTGTGTGCATTTATTATAATCATTGATGAAAAATAAAAGAGCTTTAATTCAAAAGACAAAATCTTAGAACTGGTTAAAAATTAACATAACTGAAAAAGAAGACAAATACCTTTGCAAACCTTTTCATAATTTTTATATAAACAACAGTTTAACAATCTCACCGTCTAGTTTCTTCAGGTTAGGAAGTTTTTTACAGGCTTCCTCCATCCAATTCCCCTCTGAAACATGCCTCTCCTGCAGAGGATTTCCAACAAAAACCAGGTCCACTAAGCATGGCAGGTCAGCAAGCTTCACAAACTCTGCTACATAAAACATAAAACACAAACTATAAAACTGACTGCCACAACAAATAGAGAACCAAACAGAAGCCTTTGCTACAATAAAAATAATGTGTTATAAATTAATTCCACTGTCTGAGCTTAAAATGTAACGCACCCCAATCTTTGACCAGGTTGTTGGACATATACAGGACTTTTAGTTTCTTCATGGAGTTGATTCCTTTCAGCTTCTCTATCAAATTGTAGGAAATCCACAATTCAGCTAATGTGTCTCCTACTGCCTCCTGCAAAAACACACACACACTCACAGGAGCAAAACTGAAGCAAAAAAATAAACTTTCAGAGACTGATTAGATACAATAGCATATATAACATCGTGCTAAAAGCGAGAAAATAAAAAATACCTGGAAACAAAAAGAGTCTGTGTTCTGGTTTGTATGCAACTTACCAGCCCAGCAAGTGTCTTTATATTATTTCTGCCTAAAGACAATATCTTCAAGTTCTCTGTAAGGACACAGGATAAATTAAATAGACACAATTTCATCTAAAAAGAACACACTCTTGTGTGATGTTACACAAATAAAATTTACACTGTGATTATACTCACTGAGACCATTGAGGTTGGATATTTTCTCAATACAATTTGTGGACAGCGACAGCTTCCTGTGGAGGATAAATTAAAACATTTAAAAGTAAACATATCAAAGATCTTTCGTCATCAATAAAATATTAAGGACAAAGCATCAGGACAGCACTTACTCGCAGCTGGTGAGCGAGGAAAGGGAAGAATCCATTTTCTCTATAGGAGGAACCTGGCTGTACAGCTTGATTTCTTTAGCTTCACTCGCTTTCGCTCCTGTCTTGTCTTCCTGCACACAAACACAAGACTTTATGTTTTTGCTCAGCTGAACAACTTTTATTGTGACACCTGCAAAAACAGGCAACATGAATACTGCCCAGTTCAGTGTCTGTTTTCAACTCACCCATTTGCTCAACGCATCTTTCACAGTCATTGCTTTCGCCTGAAAACATCACAGGAAACTGAAAACTGTGCTGTTATCAAAAACAAGCTAGCACAGTGTTCACAAACAACCTACAGATATTAAACTCTAGTGGTAATTTATATTTCTGCTTCTGAACCGCTACACACAACATACATTTATCATTTATGGCGTTCATTATAAGGACAAGCTAAACGTTCATGGCTCGTAGCTCCACAGATTTTTGAGACTTGAGATTTTTAGCCAGATTTAAGCTAGTTTGCTAATAAAATTAGCTTATAGCTGCACCGTTATTACATGCTACGATTCATTGAGTCTCTAAATGGAGGGGTTACATGTTTAATCAGATGTTAACGAATACTACCAACTAAATCACCAAATAGCGAAGAAAATGTGTAGAAATTACTCACCATGTTGTCGATTGACGGCTGCTCTGGTTGCTATGGCGCCGCAGGACTACAAACTGCGCATGCGCAATGTAACGGGCTTTTGTGTTTACACTTCACGTCCCTCACGTTTAAGAAAATGAAGTTTTTAAGACTTTGTTTTAGAAAATTTGAAGACACAAATTTTTTAAAATGTGAGATGACTGAAACTTTAAATGATTAAAAAAGTT
This sequence comes from Garcialebias charrua, assembly GCA_038048925.1. Classification (NCBI taxonomy): domain Eukaryota; kingdom Metazoa; phylum Chordata; class Actinopteri; order Cyprinodontiformes; family Rivulidae; genus Garcialebias; species Garcialebias charrua. Next base: position 42,402 of record JBBPBX010019279.1, read on the forward strand.
ATAAATAGTTTGTTTATCTAACAAACATTTATCTAACAAACAATCTATTGTATTGTTTATCTAACAAACAATCTATTGTATTGTTTATCTAACAAACAATCTATTGTATTGTTTATCTAACAAACAATCTATTGTATTGATGTTGGGGGGAATGCGTGTAAAACAATCACAAAACCTATTTTTGTATTACAGAAAAGAGCCGTAAGAATTATCACTAGAAAGCATTACCGTCATCCATCAAGTACATTATTTTATCAACTAAAGTTATTGAAGTTCCATGATTTGGTAGACTATAATATTTTATCAGTTATGTATAGAGCTCAAAATAATGCATTACCTTTAAATATCCAAATGCACTTTGTTAAAAGACAAAGTTGTTATAATCTTAAGGGGACAGAGTTGTTTGTAAAACCACAATTCAGAACTAGTTTGAAGGGACGTTCTACCTCAATCCAGGGAATTAGATTATGGAATGGCTTGGAGAATGTAGTTAAAAATGCCAAGTCAATGTTTACATTTAAAAAAATGATCAAAACAAATGTGTTAAAAAATATATATGAAATAGCGTAATGTGTATTGTATTAGTTAGAAAATTAGAAAGAGTTAGTCATTTTGTACTGTTGGCTGAAGATTATTATTGTTTACATGGTTGATTATTGTTGTTTAATCTGATTGTTGGAAGTAAGGGGCAGATATAATAAGATTTATTCTTCTTTCTGCTACCTTTCATTTTTTACATTTTGTACACAATCATTTATGAGATTGTCTTGTATTGTTTCTTTTGTAAAAAAAATGAACAAATTTAATAAACATAAACATAAACATTTAAACATACTTGACATTTCCATTTACAGTATGTTGGTAACGTGTGTTTTGTTTTGTTATGTTGTAAATTTTTTCATTATAAGGCACTAAAAAAAGAAAAATAGATTAAGTTGGAGGCCTCCAACTAAATAACCAGAGTTATTTTTTTAAGGCCTTTTTAAAATCACAAACAAACGAAAAACAATTTGTTCTCGATTTTTTACACTATACTGTAGTTGCAGAATTATTCTGCACACTAAATTTGTAACTTCCTCTTCTACAGCTGCAACGTGCAGACAGCTGTGGTCACATTTTCCTTCAGTAACTTCCTGTCTCTGCTCTGCTTGAATCTAGACAAGGGGTCAAAAAAAAAAAAATTTATGTGAGATGACTGAAACTTTAAATGATTATAAAAGTTATAAATAGTTTGTTTATCTAACAAACATTTAAACATACTTGACATTTCCATTTACAGTATGTTGGTCACGTAATTTTACGTGTGTTTTGTTTTGTTATGTTATACATTTTTTCATTATAAGGCACTGAAAAAAGAAAAATAGATTAAGTTGGAGGCCTCCAACTAAATAACCAGAGTTATTTTTTCAAAGTCAAAGTCAAAGTCAAAGTCAACTTTATTGTCAGATCTGCAATATGTACTGTACAGGACATACACAGGACCGAAATTGCGTTTCTCTCAGTCCCTCGGTGCAACAGTAAACATCTAAAACGAAAAACAATTTGTTCTCAATTTTTTACACTACTGTACTGTATATGTATACTGTAGTTGCAGAATTATTCTGCACACTAAATTTGTAACTTCCTCTTCTAGCTGCAACGTGCAGACAGCTGTGGTCACATTTTCCTTCAGTAACTTCCTGTCTCTGCTCTGCTTGAATCTAGACCAGGGGTAAAAAAAAAAATAGAGTTCTAGACTAACAGTTTAGTAAACTCACTGACAGAGAATGGTGAAAATGAGAAGGTATGGTTTACTGAGGTGTGACTTGTAGGAGAAGTAGGTGATATACCGTTAGAAACTGTATCAAACAAGAAACTGGAGGCAACAAAATGTTAACTGTCATTGTGTTTATCAATTATCAATATTATTTCATCCATCATTTCTGATTGGTACCATGATCTAACTATTATATAGGGACTTTCTTATGGGACTTTCCTAATAATGATCATGTGGTTTGCATCTTGCATCATGTATTTGCTTTGCATCAAGTGTTCTGCATTTCGGGTTCAACTTTTTCAGTCATCCAACCAGTGGCCTCTAATGGCACAACAATGCACAACTTCTTCTTTGTAAGATTTCACATAATTGAGTTTCTAAGCCAAGGGCGTCAGAAGCATGCATAATGTGTGTGTGGGTGTGTGTGTGTGGGTGTGTGTGTGGGGGGGGGGTT
>JBBPBX010019280.1:0-27787 GCA_038048925.1 Garcialebias charrua
AGGGAACTGCCCCCGATGTCCACGCGATATTGCAGAGTCGCGTAAGCCAACACAACCCCACAACATCCAGAGCCCTAAGGAACTCAGGACGAATCTCATCCACCCCCGGAGCCCTGCCACCGCGGAGCTTTTTAACCACCTCGGCGACCTCAGCACCAGAGATTGGAGAGCCCGACCCAAAGTCCCCAGGCTCCGCTTCCTCAGTGGAAGACGTGCCAGTAGGATTGAGGAGGTCTTCGAAGTATTCCGCCCACCGACTCACAACATCCCGAGTTGAGGTCAACAGCACGCCATCCCCACCATAAATGGTGTTGGTCGCGTACCGCTTTCCCCCCCTGAGACGCCGGATGGTGGACCAGAATCGCCTCGAAGCCGTACGGAAGTCATTCTCCATGGCCTCTCCGAACTCCTCCCACGCCCGAGTTTTTGCCTCAGCAACCACCCGAGCCGCATGCCGCTTGGACTGCCGGTACCTATCTGCTGCTTCCGGGGTCCCACAGGCCAAAAAGGCCCAATAGGACTCCTTCTTCAGCTTGACAGCATCCCTCACCGCTGGCGTCCACCACCAGGTTCGAGGATTGCCACCACGACAGGCACCAACAACCTTGCGGCCACAACTCTGATAAGCTGCCTCGACAATAGAGGCACGGAACATGGCCCATTCGGGCTCAATGTCCCCCGCCTCCCTTGGAACGTGTTCAAAGCTCTCTCGGAGGTGGAAGTTAAAGCTCCGTCTTACGGGAGACTCTTCTCACCCTACCTCTAAGGGAGAGTCCAGACACCCTGCGGAGAAAACTCATTTCAGTCGCTTGTATCCGAGATCTCGTTCTTTCGGTCATAACCCAGAGCTCATGACCATAGATGAGGGTAGGAACATAGATCGATCGGTAAATTGAGAGCTTTGCCTTTTGACTCAGCTCTCTCTTCACCACGACAGACCGGTACAGCGCCCGCTTCACTGCGGACGCTGCACCTATCCGCCTATCGATCTCACGCTCCAGTTTTCCCTCATTCGTGAACAAGACCCCGAGATACTTAAACTCCTCCACTTGGGGCAGGACCTCCTCCCCGACCCGGAGAAGGCATGCTACCCTTTTCCGGCTCAAGACCATGGCCTCGGATTTGGAGGAACTGATCCTCATCCCGGCCGCATCACATTCAGCTGCAAACCGCTCCAGCGAAAGCTGTAGATCACGAACTGATGAAGCCAATAGGACCACATCATCTGCAAAAAACAGAGAAGAGATTCTAAGGCCACCAAACCGGATCCTCTCAACACCTTGGCTGCGCCTAGAAATTCTGTCCATAAAAGTTATGAACAGAATCGGTGACAAAGGGCAACCTTGGCGGAGTCCAACTCTCACAGGAAACGAGCCCGACTTACTGCCAGCGATGCGGACCAAGCTCTGACACCGGCCGTACAGGGTTAAACTGCAACTCGAGCATCATGAGACCAACTGAATTTTAGGACACAGGAAACTTACCAAATTTAAACTTGGTTGTTGCAAAATGACATTTGAAATGATTTCTCACCATCATTTTCACATTTTAGTTCTAATAAAGCAGTGAGGAAAAATTAACGTATTTGTGACCAGTAGCTGAATGAGTGAAGGTTGTTAATTTAACTTAATGGTGAATATTGTCACATATAATATTCAATATATTAAGGCTCATAAAGGATGAAATAGTAATTTGTGTTAAAGTCCTATTCATGCCTTAAATTGATAGTAAAATAAAATGTGCTGTATGTCCTCTATTTAAATTAGTGGCACGTCTGGCAGCATCATCCAGAATATTTAATGTCCTGAGTGTTTTATTGTGCAGAAGCATAAGTGGGGTGAATTATTCCTGACTAGACAAGCTATGACATAGACATAAATACCAGGGTTTACATTTTTGGTTAGCACAACAAATATGATGTGACAAATTCTGTAAAACTAGATAAAAACGAAAATAAAATTTGTTTGACTAAACGTTGCATTATTATTACCGGTAGAAGGAACACCAACATTTCTGAGACTTGCATTCATTGTGGTGGAGAAACAATCAAGATGAAATGTGGTCAATAAACTGTTTGATTTTATGAAAGACTGTGCAAACCTATCTGTATCTAATCTAATCATGTATCTATATCTTATTATCTATTATCTATATTTATAATTTATCTAATTTAAGCATTACTTCAGAACAATTAATTGGTTGTTTTGTTAGTGAAGTTTAAAAGGACAGCAAAAAAGTCTCAAAACATAAAAATCTCTTGAATTTGTATTGTAGATGTAAAATTTCCTAAAAGAAATGAAGGCCGAATTTGACCCCAAGTTGTTCCACAAAACAACGATTTGTATAAAGATTTGCTATCGTAGTATTGTTAAAGGTACTCTAAAAGGAACTAAAACCAGTTCAAGAAAATGATGCTAATGGATTTTAAAAATGTGTAGAACAATATGAAGACTAGTTTCAACAGAAATACAACAATATACAGTACAGTACTTTAAACAGTTGAATGGTGTCATTCATAAATGATGATAAAAATAAATGTTCACAAATTTGCAGCAAAAGTAATGCACAAACCACAAAAGTTGGAAACTATGTCTAAAAAGTGAAATGTTTTCTTAATATATCTGATGGTGATGGGGAAAAACAGATTAGGTTTCCTTGTATTTATGGACAGTTTTGTACTTTACACAAATCAGACACACAATCTTATCTCTTTTTTTTTTCTTTATAAATGACATGAGAGGAAAGCACATTTTTCTTTAGCCAGCATGTCAATTGAATTAATTAAAATTATTTTTTCAGCTTTAAAACACAGGAGAAAAGACTTGTTCTATTTAGATTGTGTTTTCTGTTTATCTTCTGTAGTGTAACTTCTAGTGTCACCAACTCAAGGTGAAAATTTATTTGATGGCCTGCAAGACACTGATGGGAGTGGATGCTGGAAACTAAAAGAAAATCAGTTGTAGAAGCTATTTTAAGCTCATCCAAATGATTCTGTGTTAAAGAATTGAGAAAGCTGATCTGACAGGTCAGAGACAGAGGCAGGTGAGCCGGCAGCAATGAGAACTCACGTCTTAAGATTAGACACAGCTCATACATGAAGACAAACACGTTCATCGATACACGGTAGAGGATGACATTTTTCCAGGAGTCCTGTGTCACCGGATTCCCGCAGAACAGGAGTCAACATTAATATAACTCACAGGATTGGGATGGGACAGGAGGACTAAAAGTTAACAGGACAGGAGCAGGAACCAACTAATAGCACAAAAAAGAAAATGAAAAAAAAAAAAAGAAACCTTTGGACAGGCGCTGCTATTTTGTAGTTTTCTTTCAATAAACCTTCACTCTGGAATACCAGACCTGCAATGCTCCAGTCTGTAAATGATGCTCTAAAGTCTGGTAAACTGCATGACATGCTGCTTTGCCCAAAAGAGCTCGTTACCTCAACCACCTAGACTGTGAACTTCTTGAGGACGTCATCCGATGTATAATAATGCCTTTAAGCATTTTTATTTATCGAGTTCTCTTGCTTTATTTTCTTTTCTTTTTTTAAAAAGAAATTTGAAACATGGCAGTAATGTCACAGTTTAAAGGAAACAATTGCTCATTAAGTTAGCAAAGGTCAACTTTGTATGCTACTTGTATGTTTGGGTTCATTGTGTGACCCATGTACTGTTGTTGTTTTTTTGTTTTTGTTTCTTTTTACTGTAACTGACCTCCAAAAGAGCTAGAAACAGGGACTCGGCAGCTGATCCTCCATAGAAAAACTATAGGAACCACACATTTCACATTTTCATATTAAGAAACTTGTCCAGATGACATTATTTAATCATTTTTGTTGTCATCTACCTGGATTATTGAGCTTACAAACCTTTAGGCCATGTATTCTTTGTTGTGTGACCTTTAGTGAAGTTCCCTTACCAGTCATGTAACTCGGTGCAACATAAATGCTATGGGAAATTGCGCCCCGCGCAATTACCTGAAGGAATACAATCACGCCTTTACGGCAGGGACGTCAGCATCGTGCCAGAGGCCCCAGCCTCTGGGTATTTAAGGCGCTAATGCCCATCCATCATTCTCTTATTGCCCTTCACCTTGCTTAAACCTGACCTCTCTCTCTCTTTGCGGGACTTCTCTGTTGCTTCATCGCTCGACAAGAGGTGAGCTTGCTCCCTACTCAGGACGTACAGATAATTATTCCTGCGTACTGCTGGGCAAGCGAAAGTTAGTCCTGCACATTTTTCCTTAACCTCGAAGTTTTTTCTTCTCCTCTCTCCGCAGACCGTTTCGCTTGACGGCGCTAACTGCGTGAACAACTGCTACCCCTGCTAGCCAGTAAAAGCGACGCGACTGAGGAGACGTCTCAAATAAAAAGAAAAAGGATTTTGGAAGGACTCGCTCGTCTTATCTCGGACATGCCTCCGGAGAAAGGGAAGCGAAAGACAAGACTTCTGAAAAAGACCAGCAGGACGGCGAGCCCAACCTCGCGCGCCTGCCCCAGTGGCTGCAGTTTTTCCCTCTCAGCGACGGACACCCACGAGGCCCGTCCCGTCTGCTTGGGGATGCTGCATGCGAAGATGGCGCTGGACGCGCCCAACTCTTGCCCACACTGCAGCCAGATGCTGGAGGCAGTGAGGAGGTACCGGGCGGACTTCGTCGCCAAGGCCATGGGTGCTGCTGTGGCGCCAGCAGACCCGGACACTACTGGGCCTCTCACTCCTATGCCGGAGCTCGAGAGCATGGCTCTGGATGACAGCACCCGAGTTGAATGGGGCGACAGTCCAGATGTACTGGCTCCCATGGTGGACGTAACAGTCGAATTCGACACTCGAGGCATGATGAACGAGGACGAGATCTCGATTTCAGCCTCAGGTGAATTTTCTGCGGATGACGCCGACGTTGAATATGAGGAACAAGGAGAAGATCTCTCCTGCACCCCGGCACCTGTGTTCCCGGAGCCTGACTTTTCCATCCCTGCTCTGTTCGACTTGTGTCACAGAGCAGCGGACGCGCTGCAGATCCCATGGCCGGAGCCTCCACCTCGTCAACAAGTCACGAGGTTGGCAGGAAACTATTTTTATTCAAAGCAGCAGGCCACCACGAGGCAAAGGATGCCCGTCTTTCCGGACTTCCTCACAGAGCTGACTCGCACCTGGTCTCAGCCCAGAGCTCCCATGTTGCTTCCGCTCTCACAGTTCCTCGACGTGGACGGGATGGATGAAGCGGGAATAGCCAATGTGCCCCAAATTGAGGACACGCTGGCGTCACATCTGGCTCCCAAGTCATCTGGGACAAAACCAACTCTCCCCAGCAAAGCCTGTCGAGCTTCGGCTTTTCTGCTCGAGAAATGCTACAGAGCTCAGGGCCTAGCGGCACGCACAATGAACGCGTCCGCCATGATGCAAGCGTACCTGGCTGAAAAACTGCAGGAGCTTCAGGTAACGACTGACAAGCAAGCTGCTGCAGACCTACTGGATGAAGCCCGCAGGGTAACAGACTTTGTGGTCCGCATGATGGGGACAACAGCTGTTGCACAAGGCAGAGGCATGGCTGAGGTGGTCATCACAATACGCCATCTATGGATGACCTGAACTGACCTCCCGGAGGGATAAAAAAATCCTTTTCTCCACCATTCGATAGAACCGACGGGGCTTTTTTTTAAAAGCTCTGGATCGAATTCAGACCAGGTTGGACCAGAGGCGCAAACAGGCTGAAGCTCTCCGAGTGGACATCCCCTTTGCCCCCCCCCTCCCCAGGGAATCAGCTGGGAGCAGACTCATGCAGCCTTGGCACCACTCAGCCACACGAGCCCCACCGCAAAAGCGGACGGCATACAAGGCCGAGTACTGGCAGAGACCACCGCCGGGCCCACCTCGCACCGAACACGCCTGGAGTAAAAACAGATTTGTTCCCCACCAGGCGGTCCGACACAGAGCCTCCTCGGCGAATCGGGACACCCGACAAAAGCGTGCCCGATGAACCAGGCCCGCTTCTTGACTTTACACGATCATCCGCCCACGCGGTACGGGAAATGATCTTTTCACGTCCAGACTTTGTTTGTAACACGGTAAAAAAAGCTGGTGACTTTGTTTCATGCACGAATCACGTTCTTTCTACTGTGAGTGACATAAAGTCAAATATGTCGTTACACTTAAGCATGAATAAAGCTAAAAAAACAGCCCTTCTCTGTTTTCTTGACTCACAAAAAAAAAAACCAACAACAAACACAGTAACATCAGTAGCACTGCCCCTTCTGTTCTTCCAGCCGATTAAAAGGCTGAGGGCCATCATCTCCCACTCTCTAACCCTGGCAGGGTGCCTCGGTTCTGTTTGCAACAGACTGGCCCAGAGGCGCCTACAAACAGGCCTGACACTCCTCACAGAGACAGGTGAGGGGGGTCAGGTGCTCCAGCCCCCGCTCAGTTGTAAACCACGGGGCCGGGAATACACAAATCAAACAAACCCGTGACACGTCCGCGCTCCAGGGGTGCACGCCGACAGAATCTGATGACCCACCTTCCTGGCCACCTATTCAACGAATGACAGTAAGAGACGGGGGGGGGCACAGCAGAAGCCCACAGGCCAACACCAGTATCACACGCTCACAAAGGCAGTTGTGATGAAACTGTAGCGTGTGTAAACACTCAGTGCAGAACAAAAATGGCACCAGGGCTGAATCAGACTCCTCTTTCCTTTAATCAAAGAGGAATGAACTCTCTGTCACAACCAATCTAAGATCTGCTCAACACAAAGGACCATCTCGAACAGCTCCACATTATCAGGCTGAAGCTGTCCCCTTATCCTCAATGGACGACATGCCATGCTCAAGCAGTGATCCTGCAGCGTGTGGCCGCACTCACTGTGCTGACTCAGTTCTGCTCTTAAATGACACCCCTCCACCGGTTGAAACACAGCCCCCCGGAGGTTCGTGCGGCTCCAAGGCTCTGATGAGGCCGGAGACCAGTAAACCAGACCCAACCAGGAAACGGGTTGGAGTCAGGAGATCTGCTCATATACAAAACTTGCAGCCCCTCCGATCAATGACCCACAACAAAAAAAGAAAAAACAGACAATCTGTCCTGCTTTTGTCTAATAATGACAGCAGATTGCCACTGCCTCCAAACACTCTCGATCAAAGTAATATGGCAGTACATCTGCAGGAAGGCCCTCTCCCTAACGTGGTTGGCCTTCAAGGGACCTCAGAAATAAGGGCCCTTGAGGGAGAGCTGGTTCCACCACCTGCTCCTCTCCAGGGACCCTCCACGTCACCAGAAGGAACAACCTCGCCGCTTATGTTGAGAGCTGTGGCAAATTTCAGCTTGGTGGCGGAGAGGAAGAAGCTGGTGGCCTCAGGCCTGCCCGAGAACGTGGTGGATACCATTCAAAATGCACGAGCTACGTCAACACAGTCTCGCTACGCCAGGAAATGGCGTATTTTTGAAGCTTGGTGCACAGAAATAAATATTATTTCTTATTCATGTGACTTGGCCTAGCTCTTCACCTTTCTTCAGGACTTGCTGGAGAAAGGTCGTTCTTTCTCAACGATTAAGGTATTCTTATCAGCAATTTCGGCCTGTCACGAGGGCTGGGGGAGCAGGACGCCTGGCGTGCATCCGCTCATAATAAGATTTATGAAGGGTGTGCTAAGGAAGAGACACCCCAGCAGGATCTTGACCCCTGGATGGGATCTTACTCTGGTCTTGGGGGCTCTCTGTGATCCCCCATTCGAACCACTGAGCGACATTAAGATATATTTATTATCTTATAAGACCGCTCTTCTCCTGGCTCTTTGCTCGGCTAAACATGTGAGTGACCTCCATGTTTTGTCCGTACACCCAATGTGTACCAGGTTTGCCCCTGACGGGTCAAAGGTCACCCTAAGGCCTAATCGGGCATATATCCCCAAGGTCTTTACGTTAAACCCCAGAAGTCTGGACTTTGATCTCTCTTCTTTTCCACCTGCTCCTGTCCTCACTCAGGAACAGGAAAGGCTAAAGGTTCTCTGCCCTGTGAGAGCTTTAAGCACTTACATGCATAGAACAGCTGAATGGAGAAAAACAAATCAACTGTTTTTGTGCTTTGCTGCACCAGCTACAGGAAAGGCCCTATCGAAGCAGCGCCTCTCACACTGGGTGACTGAGGCCATAAAAAGGGCGTACAGTAGCAAAGGTCAACATGTGCCCTCTGGAGTGTGTGCCCACTCCACTCGAGGCTTGGCCACCTCGTGGTCACTGTTCAAGGGTGTACCAGTTGCAGACATCAGTGCTACTGCAAACTGGAGCTCAATGAACATGTTTGCAAAGCATTACAGTTTGGATGTTACTACATGTGATGTCACTCAGGCTGTCCTTTCTAACACACAGTAGAAGCAGCCTTAGGATGCCTACTGAATAAAGGCAGACGTTCACACTAGCATGCATTTTATTGAGCATTTCAAGGGCGTGATTGAATTACGTTCCCATAGCATTTATGTTGCACAGAGTGACATGACTGATAAGGGAACTGAAAGTTATGCACCATAACTCATGTTCCCTGAAGGAAGGGAACGAGGTGCAACATACCTGGCCCTTTTCAATGCTGAAAGCTCGGTGAAGTGCATTTCTGGAGAATGAAGGATGGGCGTCAGCGCCTTAAATACCCAGAGGGCGGGGCCTCTGGCACGACGATGACGTCCCTGCCGTAAAGGCGTGATTGTATTCCTTCAGGTAATCGCGTGGGGCGCAATTTCCCATAGCATTTATGTTGCACCTCGTTCCCTTCCTTCAGTGAACATGAGTTATGGTGCATAACTTTCAGGTTTTTCATTTTTAAGGCAATATTTCACCAGAGATTAATTGTTCCTGTTGCCATAACTTTTGAAGTGAAACAGCAGAACACAAGGTTAAATAAAAAGGAATGGGTAGAAGATCAAATCAAATTCAATGTTTTTCCTAAAAATTGAATGAAGAGGAAAAAAAACAGGAGCTGTACGAAAATGGGAGTGATTCTGATTCTGACTGGGAGCAGGAGTCATGTTACCAGGAGTGGAACAGGACAGGAATTGTTTTGTTTTTGTTTGTTTTTTAACTCTGGAACAGGACAGGATTTTTTCTGTGGGACCAAGACAGGACAGGAGTGAAAATCCACTCCTGTCTCATCCTCTAATACACGGTTATACAGACAGACCATACAACACAGACATAATTATAGAAGCTTCTAGACATGATATCGGTGGCTGTGAGTGGAGCAGCTTGTAATGAGCTGCAGAACAAAATAACTGAGTTTGTTTAGTTGGTGAGACTTGGGATAATGCAAGACACTTTTCTTTTTCCTAAAGATTGCATGTTGTCATGGAAACCCAGCAGTGCTGTCATAAACACACCTTCTGCTGTGGATCCCAGCTTTGACAGTCATTCTTTAATAAGAAAAATAAACAGGAATATGTCTGGTGTCGTCGTCAGATGATTTAATGAATGTAAACTCCGTGGAGGGACGTGTTAAATAGAACGAAGCAAAATTTTTCAAATGAGAAGCAGTTGAGTTATTAAAATGGATGTCCAATCACTTCAACCAACCTGCAGAGATTTAATGAATTCTTCTGGTAAATTGTTTCATTTCTGCTTCAACTACATAAAACCTTAATTTGACGTCCGTTTAAACAAGATAATGACAAGTGATTTTTATTTTTATTTTGGTTGTATTGAAACATTTCTTGTAAGTGCAAAGGCTGAGTTACATTTTCCACCTAAATCCTTTTCAAACTGGATTTGAACTTCATTTGAATTAAACGTCCTCCTGTTTATGACTCACTTCACATCTGTGCATCCTGAGCTCTGTATTCGACACCAGATTAACAACAGATGGATCAGGAAAAATACTAAACTGTGCTAATCTGGGTCCTTAATCTACGGTGGCCCCAAGGTGTAAATGAACAACATTTAAAAAAAAAATGGAATTACATTTGAAAAAACACAACAAAAACAACAAAAACACAACAACATTTGAAAAAACGGAATTACATTTGAAAAAACGAAATTACATTTGAAAAAACACAACAACATTTGAAGAAAAAAAAACGGAATTACATTACTCGGAGTAGAGCCGCTGCTTCTCCACATCGAGAGGAGCCAGTTGAGTTGGCTCGGGCATCTGGTTAGGATGCCTCCTGGACGCCTCCCTGGTGAGGTGTTCCAGGCATGTCCCACCGGGAGGAGACCCAGAGGAAGACCCAGGACACGCTGGAGGGACTATGTTTCTCGGCTGGCCTGGGAACGCCTTGGGATTCCCCCAGAGGAGCTGCTTCAAGTGGCTGGGGAGAGGGAAGTCTGGGCCTCCCTACTTAGGCTGCTACCCCTGCGACCCGACCCCGGATAAGCGGACGAAAATGGATGGATGGATGGAAGGAATTACATTAAGCCAAACCGGAAGTGGCCAAAGCGGAAGTAGAAAAAACAAATTACATTAAGCCAAACTGGAAGTGGCCAAAGAGGAAGTAGAAAAAACCAAATTACATTAAGCCAAACTGGAAGTGGCCAAAGCGGAAGTGGCCCGAATCACATTAGAAAAAAAACGGAATTACATTTAGAAAAACACAACAAAAACACAACAACATTTGGAAAAACGAAATTACATTAAGACAAACTTTTCAAAAAACTTTATTAACAACATGAAATCGAACACAGCACACACACACACACACACACACACACGCACACACACACACACACACTTACAAACAAACACACGGAGGTACAGTTAGCATGCTATCCTTTAGCCTGTAAACTGTTTTGTTAGATTTTTCTACCTGGATTATTGAGCATGCATCAGGGTGTTTTGTTCATGCTTAAAGAAGGCATGACGCTGGAAGAACTCAGAAGGATCTTCAAGGTAATGACGTTTTATTGACGTAGATTTCAGTTTACATTACTCGTGCGGCATTAGTAATGTATTGTTTACATAACATGCTCATTGAAACGTTAAATGAAGCCCACGATTTTGCAAACTATAAATATATTTGTCCACAGAGAACTAACCTAGTGTGTGCTAGTAAGCAAGTGTACCAGCGAATAGCTGTTTAAGTTGACGTAGCACAAATGCTAAAACAAGTTTCTTCAGTTTTAATATTAACACTGGGCAGCTGTGTAATCTGTGCTCAACTTTAATCTGCAGTCACCACAAATCTTAATATATCAGTTGCATGCTTTAAATGCACAGTACCGGTTAGTATTTATCTATAGATAACAACACTCATGTTCCCCTGTTGTCCCACCCTGCCACTTCCGGGAAAATGAGTCATTGATTGGACGACAGGGCATTTGGCTTTTGAACTGGAAGTCATACTGCACGTTGCAAAGTAAACATGAAAGGTTCTGCAGACCTCAGTTTTACATTTAGGACAACAGCAAAAGACAAGAAAATTGCACCGATATGGATCTTAAGAACTGTTGCAAGAGGCAGATACTTGTAAATGAGGAGACTCCACAGTCAGACTTCGAGTAAGTAAAAAAAAAAACGCAGACATGTTGTTCAGCACAACAGACGACCACTTCCCAGATTGTTCAATGTAATTAGAAATTTAAATAAACTTCTTTTTTTCATACACATGTCAGTGTACAAGTTAACCAAAGTTATTTTGTGCTCTCTATAACAGCGGCCAGGGAAGATGAGTATTTTTTTTAGCAGGAAAGATGATTGCTGTATGTATTACACACAGGGGACCAGCACCACACTTCCTGTCCAAGAACGTCATCAACCACATGATGGGGAATCCAACTTTCAGTGCCACTGTCGAAGATGTGATGGATGAGGAGGCAACAAAGTTCTACAACAGGTAGGAACCGAGCTAGGCTCATGCAAGCACTATCAAACACCTGGAGAATAGTTTTAGATTCAGATGAAGATTTTTTTTTTTTTTGCTTTATTTATCTGGTTTGAAAGGACAGTTTTGTACCTAGCAACACAGTGGTATAATCACAAATTAAATCATTTTAATCCTAAATTCTAATTTATTACAGAAGTAGCCAAATTGATATTTTGTATGTTTTTCACGCTGTAAACAGCTGTTTTTTGTTTGTTTGTTTGTTTTTTAGGTCCTTGAAGCTGATACGGATGAATCATTGCAAGATATAGTATTGCAGAACGGCAACCTTTTTGAAATGAAATGGCTGGATGCCTCCGAATTGTCAGGAATTTTCAGAAGCAAGCTTTTGTGGAGGTGCCATTCAACGGTTAGTAATAACCAGTCTGCCATTAATGCTCAAAATATACTGTGTTTAAAAAATAAAGTAAAATGATATGATCATATGATGCAGTATGACTTCAGTAATGCCCTTTGTATGTTTATATGTTCATCACCACAGCAAATGACATTACGAGACCTTCATGTATTTATTAAAAGCTAAATAAAAAACCCAACTTTAATTTACCTAGTATATGAGACTGCATTTCAAATTAGTCCAAATATATCCCAACAAAAATTTTGGTTGGGAAGGGCATTTAACACATGTTGTTTAAGGATATTGAGTAGTTCATTTCTATGCTACAATACAATGATTACACTGTTCTATATCTGTCCTCAACAGATTCAAAGATGGATTGGCAAGTCTAGGGTTCTTCGCTGCACTCCAGCAGAATCCCAGTGTTATGTTTCTCTGACAAGACCCTGACTGCTTCAGGCTTGGAGAACATGTTTAGACCATCTCTCGGCAGAAGGAGACCAAAACACTTTGCTTTTGGGGAGATTATCTGCTTGATTCTGAAGGTTTGCATGGACAGATTGTTTTATTGTTCAAAATGTTAAGAAATTTTGGTATTTAGTTTTAATGAAAATAAAGCAAAAACAAGGATCCTTAATGCAGTATCCAATAACTACAATTACCGTATTCACTGTATTTTTTTTTTACAGAGAAAGTGGCGGCTGTGTCTCTCGAAGAATTGCTCAGAAGAACAATTCAGAGGAGCTGAAGGCCACTATCAGAGCAACCTGGGCTCTACACCTGAGCAGTGCCAGACTGATCCACACGCCATGCCGCATCGCTGCAGTAATCCAGGCAAAAAGGAGCTCCAAGTAATCAGTCTGTGTGTAATGAATGAATATACAAGTTTCACTTTTGATTGTATTTACTGAAATAAATTTACTGAAACAAACTTTTTCACGATAATTTAAGTTTATGACCAGCACCTGGTTACTGATCATCCAACAATGTTCAGTCAGGTCATCTGGATAGTTTTTTTTTTCTTGTGAGAACAAAAAAAAAAAAAGAAGAAGAAACTGTCCAGATGACCTGACTGAACATTGTCATTTTACCATAATCATTTCATTATAATGTTAAATGTTTTTAGTTTTGTTTCATACTGTGATTGGAACCTTACATATATTCTTTAATTTCATCTTAATGTTTGGAACATTCTAGTAAAGCTGTAAATTGTTATAAAATTTGTTGACGTAAATTTTTATTATCTCTTGTTGGCTGTACCTCATCTGTGGATTTAGTTTAAAACAGGTCTCATGTACAACATGAGTCCTTGTGAATCAATGAGACTAACCTTGTATAAATAAAGGTTTAATGAGAAAAAGATTCTGTGTAAACCTTGAAGAGAAACAGTCAGTTTAAGACTTGTTCACATGGTGGTAAAAATGTGGTCTAAATAAATCAACTAAAGTGTAATAGAACCATTTTATTTTGTACAATGATGTTTGTTTAACAAAAAGTATTGGATCTAACGTTTACTTTCAGAATGGCTGACTTCAAATATCTTATTCACATATGGATATACCGTAGAAGACTTGTGGTAAAATATAAACGAGTATTATTTGTTGCCTGCCAGATCATAAAGTAAAAAAAAAAGTTTGTCTTAATGTAATTTCGTTTTTCCAAATGTTGTTGTGTTTTGTTGTGTTTTTCCAAATGTAATTCCGTTTTTTTCTAATGTGATTCGGGCCACTTCCGCAATGGCCACTTCCGCGTTGGCTTAATGTAATTTGGTTTTTTCAAATGTTGTGTTTTTTCAAATGTAATTTCGTTTTTTCAAATGTAATTCCGTTTATTCAAATGTTGTTGTGTTTTTGTTGTGTTTTTTCAAATGTAATTCCGTTTTTTAAATGTTGTTCATTTACACCTTGGGGCCACCGTATTAATCTTATTCAGGTTGTATTTTTCTTATAGTAGCTCATATGCCTTTTTATTCCTATGTGGAAAGTTAGCCTTTAATGTCTGAGGATTTGTTCATATATGAATGTAAAGTGATGAGTTAAATGGTGCCAGGATTGTTGTGATTAAGTCAGCTAAACTTTAATTAGCACAAACCCCTCTTACCTCACTGGAGCCAAACGGTTTGTTACTCTGAGACATAGGAAGTTCTTTATGCAGGCGTTTGGCTTCATAGCTTGAAAATAATTACATGTAGATTTATTCCTGTTTAATGTTGCAGAAAAAATAATGAACGCTTTTAAAATTCCACATTCGTTAAACTTTTTCACTTTGTCATGTTAAACAGCAGTTCTGAGAGATTTTAAGCTAAATATAAACACTGAAAATGAAAGTCCATTTAAGTTTTTGGCAGAACAATGAAGATACAAAATGAATTGAGAGGACAAAATATTATAACTTAAGACAAATAATAAAAAATGTAGCCGTTATAGGTAGAACATTTTTTTAAGCGAGAATAAATTAAATTTAAAAAAAAAAGAACTGTACAGTCAGGAAGCAAACTTGGAGCAAAACTTGAGTGAACTGGTCGACCTGGAGAGGAGTTACAGGTAAACTGGGATTACGTGCTGGAAACTGCTGGAATGATGAGGAGCTGGTAAATTGGAAGTTACAACCAGAAGGACGTCTGATGGAGTCTGGAGGAGGTGCAGAATCATCACACCTAAAGACAAAAAGAGAGAAACAAACCAGAGAACAAGGAAACATGAGAAACGGATGAAAAATACACAACATCGCTGACTCAGCGTTAACATCGCTGACTCAGCGTTACCCTTCAGTGTCATATCAGTGAAACTCCAAGATCTTAATTAAATTGTGAGCGTCTAGTCTTCGTCACAAGTTCAACGCTGTCATGTTTGTGTTGTCCCAACAGGCTTGTTGAACCTGGAGCATCTCCTCAAACAGTTCCTCATCTCCAAGGAGACTCTGTCTGTACGCATGCTCGATGACAGCCAGGACCCCACCCCGCTGCTGAAAGAGATCCGAGATGACAAGACGGCCATTGTCATAGTGGACGCCAACGCCACCATGTCGCATGTCGTTCTGGAGCGGGTCAGTACGTTTATAACATTGAGCTTATTTATTCACTGAAGTTTCTCATATGAAGGTTAAAAGCCTGATTGTTACTTTACATGATATAACAAGATGTGATATCACAACTCAACATGGACAATACCTCGAATAGAAGACACAGAGTTCACAGATGAACAGAATTTGCTTTAAGAGAGCAAATAAAAATGGTTGAACTTGCATCATTTATAAAAAAAAAAACTGTTTTGTTTCTTGAAGACAACAAATGGATGTTAGAGAGGAGTTGACATGAGGTGGTCTCATTGGAGAGGAATTGATGATTGTCGTGTGTTCCACCTAATTTTTGACTCGTTTCTATTTTGTTCTCCTTTTGCTCTGTTTTTGTTAACAGTTTTCAATCTTAACGTTTCAGTGTTCGTTCAGTAACCATGGCAACCCTGCATCACAGCAGGGGTCCACACAGTGATGTATTTTCTGTGCTTCTCCGTTAACCTCCATCATGATTGTATTTAGCAGCGACCCCCACTGTAAGCAGACTGAGAAGGAACGACAGAGTCAAGTTTATTTTTTAAAAAGGTGATCTTTATTTACAGTGCCATGCCATGTATTTACAGGGCTGGGAGAGAAGAGAAGCAAGGAGAGTATCTTTATATCCTCAGACAATCCTGGATGAGAATGTTGATGAATAATAATCTCTTACTGTTTGTAGGTTCGCCCCAAGAGGGAGTGGAAGGATCCTGGGTTTTGAGGCAATCCAGTGAAGAGGTGAGTGTTGGTTGGAGAGAGGAGCAGGTTGACCTGAAACAGTTTGTTGGCTGCCTTTGATGAGACACCGTTGATCCACAGGAGTGGAGCGATGAGGCCCATGGAAGGACTTGAAGAAGCAGGACGTGGAAGCCCTGGATTATCACAGGCAGCTGTAATCAAAAAGGTTAGTTGACTGAACATGAGTTACCATAAGGTAGTTGATGTCCCGGTGCTGAGGAGAGGTCTGGCAGGAGTTTATATGCAGCTCCTAATCAGGTCTCCTCAGGCAGCAGCAGGTGTGGTGATTAGCTGTGGAGAAAAGCGAGTGACAGTATAAAACCCAAGAATCCCACAACCTCCTTCTGTCTCCATAAATTTCAAATTAAATTTCCTGTTTTCTTCCTACCTCTAGAGACGATGGCATCTTTTTATTTCCTCCTTTATGTCTTTTCCATCTCACTCCTGTCTCCTCCTAACGTGTTGGCTCTCACAGTCCTGCAGGGAGGAGGTGGGAGGCTGACAGTCCAGCCTCTCATGTGGAGCTTTGAGCTGCGGAACAAATCAAACTCTGCAGATGAGTCTGTCCCACATGATGATACTTGTTGAATAGAAACGTTTCAGCTTTTTTCACTGCGTGACTCTTCCCCTCATTCGTCTGTTTGCATCTTACATCTAAACATCTTCAGACAGAGGTGTTTGATGTTTTAGCGTTCAGAGGCTCAGATCAGCTGCTTTAGCATTTTTAATGTAAGCTCTTTAGTCAGGCTGTCACAGAAGCAGAGTGGGACTGATGGTTGAACAGGAAGTTAAAATAAAGGAGGGACGAAAATGTTACAAGGATTTATTTTTATCACGTTTGTTTGGGTGTTGTTCTGCTTTCTTAGTGAAATGTCTGCAGAAAGCATTGAAAAGTAAATTAGTGTCAGGTATTTAGACACTTGTCTCTGAAAGAAAATATGTTATAAATTATGTATAATTTTCAGTTTTTGTGTTTCAAACTCAAAATGCTGCTGTTGTTTATTAAACCGGCTTCAGTTTCTGTGAAACCAGAGGTTAACTAACATCTGTGAAGTGTATAATTACTGCAGTTAAAGTCATTTTAAAGTAACAGAGTGTGAAAAGTAAAGACAGCAGGAAGTTTTATGAAACATGAGGTTATTTACAGTTCAGTGATGCAATATCTTTTGAACTTTTGGCTTTAATAATTAGCAAGTTCTTACTTTCCAGATATATAGAAATACTTTTCTTGTATTTCACTTTAAAACTCCTCACTGGAATGTTCACAATTCAAAATGAGCATTTTATTATTCATGCAATTAAAATTCAAGCACATTCAAAAGTTATTTGATTTGACAGCTAAATATCTGTTATTAAACCCTCGTTAATTATACACAATTTCCAAATAATATTCTTGTGGTAACTGTTCAGGATTTGATATAAAAATAAAAAAGACATGTAAAAACTCTGTGCTGTCTCACAAGAAGCAGGTTTGATTTATGCAAATAATTTTTACTTTGTTTAAACTAAAAGTGTTTTTGTACATTAACCTTTGTGGTTTTTAATAAAACTTAATTTTGCAGCATGATTTGACTAAAGACAATATTTCAATGAATTTCTGTTTGGATCAAGTCTTTTATGAACAAAATGTGTAAAAAGTTCCCCTGTCCTTCACGCTGCTCCTCTCTGACTTTGATTTAATCAAAGTGTGTGAAAGTCGAGCAGCAAACCAACACAGCCTGACATTAATCATCCGGAGCTGTCGTCACGTCAGAACGTGTCTTTTCTTATCGGGACAGGCTCGATCAGGAGGCTCACATGGAGCTCGGGTTCCACGACTCAGTGACCCCTCAAGAGTTTTGACCTCTCTGTTGTGGTGTCTTGACTTCTAACTGGACACTTTTGTCTTAATTGTTCTCCATGTACTTTTTTCTATCACATTTATTATTATAATAATTTTTTTTAAATTAATTTATTCATTTCAAATAAAAAAATACAGCAATTTAATATACACATGACACAAGACATACAATATACATTTAAAATGAAGGGTGGCAGAATGAAGAGAGTATCTTATTCCTTCTGCCCCCATTGTACAGAACAAATCAATTCGAACAGAAAACCTTCAATAAACAACTAGAAAAAAGAGAGAAATATGCATAATAATAATAATAAGTCGAGAAGACAAAAAAAGGAATGACACATGTAATTAACAATTTTGACACTAGACAAGATAAATTATTTTATATATATTTTTGCAAATATTTTTTAAAATCATATTCTTAATTGAGGATATTGATTTTGCATTTTTTCTTTCGGCTTCCAAATTATTCCATAATCTAATTCCTTGGATCAAGGTTGACCGACCCCTTAAACTAGTTCTAAATTTCAGTTTCACAAAAATCTCAATTCCATTTAAATTATAACAACTTTGATATTTAAGAAAGTGTGTGAGAATATTCGAAGGTAATTCATTTGTGTGAGCTTTATATAAAACTGAAAGAATATTATAGTCCACTAAATCATGGAATTTTAATAACTTCAATTTATGAAATAAAACACTAGATGGGTGACAATAGTGTTTCCCAGTGATTATTCTTATGGCTCTTTTCTGTAGGACAAAAACCGGCTCGGTAAATGTCTTACTTTATTGTTGTCTTTTCTCTGCATTTGAGCTGGGAATGCTGTCAGTCTACTACACGTACATCTTCACCTCTCTGGTAAGAACATGCTCGATGACGTTGGCCATTAAAACACATTGTAAATCTACAGGAGGGCATCAGGACTTTCATGATGTGCACTTGTACTGTGTTAAAACAGAAAACTTTATCACCTGAATGAATGAATGAATCACTGGACTGAGTTCATACAGAGGAATTACAGCATAGATTTATTATAGCAGGGTTTTATGGTCAATTTTCTCCTCAGTTTGTTGGACTGTTGATTAGAGACTGAGTGACAGAAGTGGCTCCAGTCATAAAGAAGCACTTCTGGACCAAATTAATTATTAATTAATGATGTTTATATTTTCAACTTTTA
This sequence comes from Garcialebias charrua, assembly GCA_038048925.1. Classification (NCBI taxonomy): domain Eukaryota; kingdom Metazoa; phylum Chordata; class Actinopteri; order Cyprinodontiformes; family Rivulidae; genus Garcialebias; species Garcialebias charrua. The sequence continues at coordinate 19,002 of JBBPBX010019280.1, forward strand.
CGCAGGTTTATAATGTTTTTTTGTTTTTTTTTTTCTGTTTTTTTTTTGTTTCTCATTCTTGAAAAATTAATGTCTCTACATTTTTTTTTCTTTCTTTCTTTTTCAAAATTCAATTAGGAGAATACAATATTTAGAGGTGTTCTTTTTTTAAGTTAATTTAGATTTTTATTTCTTTTTGTTCTTTCCTTCTTTCTCTCCTGTGCACATGTGTGAGCATCAGTCACATGGGCGGAGAAGAGAGTGGATGTGAGCTTCTAAAAAAGGGTTGATGTACCATTTCTTTTACTTTGTACTTTTGAAAGATCATTCACATACTTTTCTATGGCCCAACAGTTTAAAAGTAGGGATGCACCGATCCACATTTCTCACTTCCGATCTGATACTTTATAACTGAGTATCGATCGATACCGATACTTTTCCGATCCGATACTGTGCAGGTACGTGACTCTGTATAATGAAACTTTTGTACCTAAACCATTCATTTTAACATTGTGTGAGATAAACCCAGTGAAGACACTCATAAGTCTTACAATAGGGAACCCATTGACTGTAACAGCACACAGGACAGGAGGCAAGTATACCACACACATGTCCTCCTTACTCATGGTGCAGCTGAAAAAAACTAAAAAAGTCCTAAGCATGATGGGAAAGACAACACAGCCACTCTCCTTAACCACTAAGAGAGTGGATTTTGTTGTCTTTCCCATAATGCTTAGCGTTTTTTTAGTTTTTTCAGCTTTAGCTGGACAAACTATTGGTTATAACTATTGGTTATAATGGGTAAGACAACAAAACCCACTCTCTTAGTGGTTAAGGGGAGTGGCTGTGTTGTCTTTCCCATCATGCTTAGCGCTTTTTTAGTTTTTTTTCAGCTGCACCATGAGTAAGGAGGACATGTGTGTGGTATACTTGCCTCCTGTCCTGTGTGTTGCTAAAGTCAGTGGGTTCCCTATTGTAAGGCTTAAGAGTATCTTCATTAGGTTTAACTCATACCATGTTAAAAAGGGCAGTCACAGAATGTGATTGAACACAAGTGCTCTTTGAAGCTGGTATTGGAAAATTATCGGCAGGTTGGATCCGATATCCGATACTTAAATAATGCTGATATCGGATACCGATACCGATATTGGATCGGATCTGTCCCATCCCTATTTAAAAGTACTACGGCTTTCCCGGGTAGTTCTTAGTTTTCTTCTTCTTTTTTTTTTATCTGAGTTCAATCACTGGCAGAAACTATGGATTTGGTTTGTCTCATTGTTAACACAGTATCAAGATACAGTTGGTGTGGATTACTTGGTTGAAGAGTATGTGTAGGTGATAGGAGAGGTGGTCGGATGTGAAAGTGTAAAAGTAGCATCTAAAATGATTAATGTGGTTATGATCATGGATTGATAAAGTTAATAGTGTTGTTAAAGTGAGACTAAACCCAGGTTGAGACGGTAACTCCTCCTTCCAAAATCTCCCTGAAAATGGGCGTGTCGAGAGACAAGGAAGGGTGGAGGTAGAGTTGTGCTTTTGTTCACGCCTCCACCTGCAACAACCTAAAACAAATTAAACCTCTAGCCAACAACATACACCAAGCAACAACAAAGAATAAACATGTAGAGGTATTTATCCATTCCACCCATTCCATCCAAAACCAAAGGCCTAAAAAAATGAAAATGAAAAGAAAAATAAAACCGCTTGTCAGGAGTGAAATGCAGCACTTCCATATAAGGTATGCACTTCTCATCTCTGCAGGGGATTGGCTCTGCTTGAACCACCTGTGTGACATCAGAGTGTACAAGACACATCAGAGTGAACAGTCCTGACCAATATGAAAATTAAGGTGCAATAACCTCTGTTCAACCCAAAGGACTACCGTAAACACAGTTTTAGACCAAATATTGCCAAATATTGCCAATTTACACAGATATGCACAATTATGTGAAAATAAACACAGCCATAGTGCTAGATAATATTTCAAACACATTCTAGGGAGTTTATCAGCTAAAAAAAGTTAATTTTGGGTTTAGGGATAGTTCTGAGAAATATGCAACCTACTGTCTTTCACCTCATGAATACAGCAATAAAGATCATCCTGACATTTTAAGGTCCTTTAAAGTCCTTTTAAACAACTTTTATTGTTGTAAGAGTCTTAACTTACTGCTCTTACTGCTTGCTCTGTGAACTTTGATAAGAAATTTAAGAACCTGATCAGAAATTTGACAGAAGCGGAGACAAAAAGACAATTTGATACTAAAATAAAATGAGCAGATATCCTCTTATTGAAAATTAATGAGCTTCTAAACCAAGGCTTTGTAATCTTTGCAATAAAGAGTCATTTTTGCCACTTTGCTTACCTGTAATCATGACGTGTCCAGAGCCACAAAACCTGCTACAACTGTGTGCTGTCAACTGGTGGCCCATGGACCATTGCAAGTTTGTTGGATATGGCTTTTCCGGCCAGTGAGGGTGATATTATAAAACAAAAAAATGTCTAACTATTATTAACATTTATTTATATTTTTACATTTAAATACAAAAGACCAGAGTGATGTCAATAAATATTTTTTAACAAAAAACAAAAAAAAACACTGAACTCTGCAGGTAATTGTTGAAGAATTAAGTCCATCCATCCATCCATTTTCGTCCGCTTATCCGGGGTCGGGTCGCGGGGATAGCAGCCTAATTAGGGAGGCCCAGACTTCCCTCTCCCCTGCCACATGGAGCAGCTCCTCTGGGGGGATCCCAAGGCGTTCCCAGGCCAGCCGAGAAACATAGTCCCTCCAGCGTGTCCTGGGTCTTCCTCTGGGCCTCCTCCCGGTGGGACATGCCCGGAACACCTCCCCAGGGAGGCGTCCAGGAGGCATCCTAACCAGATGCCCGAGCCACCTCAACTGGCTCCTCTCGATGTGGAGAAGCAGCGGCTCTACTCCGAGTCCCTCCCGGATGACTGAGCTTCTCACCCTATCTCTAAGGGAGAGTCCAGACACCCTGCGGAGAAAACTCATTTCAGCCGCTTGTATCCGAGATCTCGTTCTTTCGGTCACAACCCAAAGCTCATGACCATAGATGAGGGTGGGAACGTAGATCGATCGGTAAATTGAGAGCTTTGCCTTTCGACTCAGCTCTCTCTTCACCACGACAGACCGGTACAGCGCCCGCTTCACTGCGGATGCTGCACCTATCCGCCTATCGATCTCACGCTCCAGTTTTCCCTCATTCGTGAACAAGACCCCGAGATACTTAAACTCCTCCACTTGGGGCAGGACCTCCTCCCCGACCCGGAGAGGGCATGCTACCCTTTTCCGGCTCAAGACCATGGCCTCGGATTTGGAGGAACTGATCCTCATCCCGGCCGCATCACACTCGGCTGCAAACCGCTCCAGCGAAAGCTGTAGATCACGATCTGATGAAGCCAATAGGACCACATCATCTGCAAAAAACAGAGAAGCGATTCTAAGGCCACCAAAACGGATCCTCTCAACACCTTGGCTGCGCCTAGAAATTCTGTCCATAAAAGTTATGAACAGAATCGGTGACAAAGGGCAACCTTGGCGGAGTCCAACTCTCACTGGAAACGAGCCTGACTTACTGCCGGCAATGCGGACCAAGCTCTGACACCGGTCGTACAGGGACCTAACAGCCCATATCAATGGGCCTGGTACCCCATACTCCCGGAGTACCCCCCACAGAACCCCCCGAGGGACGCGGTCGAATGCCTTTTCCAAGTCCACAAAGCACATGTAAACTGGTTGGGCAAACTCCCACGTGCCCTCCAGGACCCTGCTGAGGGTGTAGAGCTGGTCCAGTGTTCCACGACCAGCACGAAAACCACACTGCTCCTCCTGAATCCGAGGTTCGACTATCCGACGGACCCTCCTCTCCAGAACCCCTGAATAGACCTTACCAGGGAGTAAGAGTGTGATCCCCTATAGTTGGAACACACCCTACGGTCTCCCTTTTTCAATAGGGGAACCGCCACCCCAGTCTGCCAATCCAAGGGAACTGCCCCCGATGTCCACGCAATATTGCAGAGTCACGTAAGCGAACACAACCCCACAACATCCAGAGCCCTAAGGAACTCAGGGCGAATCTCATCCACCCCTGGAGCCCTGCCACCGCAGAGCTTTTTAACCACCTCGGTGACCTCAGCTCCAGAGATTGGAGAGCCCGACCCAAAGTCCCCAGGCTCCGCTTCCTCAGTGGAAGACGTGCCAGTAGGATTGAGGAGGTCTTCGAAGTACTCCGCCCACCGACTCACAACATCCCGAGTTGAGGTCAACAGCACGCCATCCCCACCATAAATGGTGTTGGTCGCGTACCGCTTTCCCCCCCTGAGACGCCGGATGGTGGACCAGAATCGCCTCGAAGCCGTACGGAAGTCATTCTCCATGGCCTCTCCGAACTCCTCCCACGCCCGAGTTTTTGCCTCAGCAACCACCCGAGCCGCATGCCGCTTGGACTGTCGGTACCTATCTGCTGCTTCCGGGGTCCCACAGGCCAAAAAGGCCCAATAGGACTCCTTCTTCAGCCTGACAGCATCCCTCACCGCCGGTGTCCACCACCGGGTTCGAGGGTTGCCACCACGACAGGCACCAACAACCTTGCGGCCACAACTCTGATAAGCTGCCTCGACAATAGAGGCGCGGAACATGGCCCACTCGGACTCAATGTCCCCCGCCTCCCTCGGAACGTGTTCAAAGCTCTCCCGGAGGTGGGAGTTAAAGCTCCGTCTTACGGGAGACTCTGCCAGACGTTCCCAGCAGACCCTCACAATACGTTTGGGTCTGCCAGGTCTGACCGGCATCCTCCCCCACCATCGGAGCCAACTCACCACCAGGTAGTGGTCAGTTGACAGCTCCGCCCCTCTCTTCACCCGAGTGTCCAGGACATGCGGCCGCAGATCAGATGAGACGACAACAAAGTCGATCATCGAACTGCGACCTAGGGTGTCCTGGTGCCAAGAGCACATATGTACACCCTTATGCCTGAACATGGTGTTCGTTATGGACAATCCATGACGAGCACAGAAGTCCAACAACAAAACACCACTCGGGTTCAGATCAGGGGGGCCGTTCCTCCCAACCACACCCCTCCAGGTCTCACTGTCATTGCCCACGTGAGCGTTGAAGTCCCCCAGCAGAACAAGGGAGTCCCCAGGAGGCGCACTCTCCAATACCCCCTCCAAGGACTCCAAAAAGGGTGGGTAATCTGCGCTGCCGTTTGGCGCATAGGCACAAACAACAGTCAGAGCCCGTCCCCCCACACGTAGGCGAAGGGAGGCTACCCTCTCGTTCACCGGGGTGAACCCCAACGTACAGGCACCAAGATGGGGGGCAACAAGTATGCCCACTCCTGCTCGGCGCCTCTCACCAGGGGCAACTCCAGAGTGGAAGAGTGTCCAACCCCTCTCAAGGAAACTGGTTCCAGAGCCAGAGCCATGCGTTGAGGTGAGTCCGACTATTTCTAGCCGGAACCTCTCAACCTCACACACTAGCTCAGGCTCCTTCCCCACCAGAGAGGTGACATTCCATGTCCCAATGGCCAGCTTCTGTAGCCGAGGATCAGACCGCCAGGGTCCCCGCCCTCGGCCACCACCCATCCCACATTGCACCAGAAGAAGAATTAAGTTTCCTACTTAAAGCATACCGTTAAAGACAGTATAAAATTAGGCCATATTGTTGGATATATACAAAGAAGTACATTTTTAAAGAAAAATAAATGCTTTAGTTTACTCTGACTTTTTGGGTGTGTTTTATTCTTAGTATCATCAAAGTTACTCACCACATTCCTTCTCAACAAATTGTTTTAGAGATATTCCAAAACATTCTGGTGGTTTTGAGAGAAATATCACGCTGTGAGACTGGAAGTTGACTTAAAGTGGCTAACAAACTACTAGCATACTATAGTCCATGTGTTTTACGCCTTGTATTTGTACTATCTTTCACATGTTTGAAAATGACAGGGAATCTTCTGAAACTAGCCATTTTCATTGTTTAATTTTTTTTTTTTAAATCAGTTTTATTTTAATTTTCGTCAAAGCTTTAAAAGAGCTGCTGTTCAGGGACCAAAGATCCAAATGTGGCCCCAGAGCCGCCGGTTGCAGACCCCTGTTCTAAACACTTTGCAGTAATCTGGCTGCAGCGAGAATTCAACTCAAGCTGACTCATGACTCGATGAGTGGCTGTTTTCATCCTGACAGTTCCTGACAAATACATTATTTTTGCTCTTTTCTTTTTTCATTTGTATTTATTTGTTTTTTTAACCAGTTAATTTTTCTCTGTGTTCCCTTTTTTGCTGAAAGTCACAACAAACCACACAGAGACTGTGTGTTCACTGCATGTGAAAGAGGAGAACCCCACAACCCCCTCCTCATAAGGGTTTTCCCAAGTCTGCAAACCTTGAACCTGTATTAAAGCACCTTGATAACAGTTTATCTGTTTTAACTGTGCTATCAAAATAAAGATGACTTGACTTGACTTGTATTATGGCAGCCATTTTGCAAAAAAATTAATTAAATTTGATTTAGCACTTTGATAACTGTTATCACTATCTAAAAACAAAGTCACAACAACATCATTGTGATCCAGTTTTAGAATTATCTTTAGAATTTATGACATGGCATGACAGCAAAAAGTAGGACAACTGGCTTTTTTTTAAGCTACCGTAAGTATTACTCAATTTGTAATCAAAGTTTAGCTGCTGACAAATGAAGAAAAATATTTAGAGTTGAATACCCTGATGCATGCTCAATGATCCAGGTAGGAAAAATATATATTTTTTAAAGTTAAGTTTGGTCATCTGGACATAAAAAAAAAAAAAAACATTATTATTATTTTTTTGCTTTGTTTTGTTCTATTTCATATTAGCTACGCCCTTTAGACAGCTTTCGCTTATTGGATAATCCCCTTGCGCGCCAGCGACCACTGAAAACCTTTAGTCCACGCCCACCTGCTGTGTGGGCCCGTCCCGTGTCTATATATTCCACTGACCAGGAAGCAACCATCTCCTTTTATCATTCAGCCATCGACTGAAGACCTTCTCTCAAGAGAAGAAACCGAAGAAGATGGCCAGTTGTTCAGCTCCCCACCCGCCCTACCTCCCGCTGCCGTTCCTGTGAGCTCTTCTCACTGCCTGTCTAGTTCTTCAGAACTAGACAGGCAGACGGGCAACCCTTTTCAGCCGACATGCTACAGGCTAATGTCGGGGTTTTTTTTCTTCGTGGCAGAAAACTACTCGCTGAACGAGACTATCGCCTTTTTGATCTCGACGGAACCACAGAGGGAATCGAATGATTCACCTGGAAAAAGCGATGCTAGCAAGCCGCACAGTTCTCTCCCCTAAATGGAGAACGAGTAGCAGCGGCTAACGATGTCATTGGCAAGCCTTATCAGCGGTGAGTGATGTCTTTATTTATTACTTTAAACCACGACCAGGGAAAAAATGGTCCCTTGTGGCGTTGTTTTCTGCATGAAAAGCTACAGAACGCACGCATCTGCCGTTAGCGCTTAGGGACCGCTAAAGCGATGCTAACAGTAGCCCTGGCCTCCTCTCTCTGGAGAGCAGCATGGCGCGACTAACAAATGTCACCAGGAAGTTTTTCAAGCAACAATGGCTGCAAGAAGTGATGAATGATGTCTTATTCATTTAGTTAAAACCACAACCAAGAAGAAAACTGTTCCGTGTGGCGTTGTTTTTTGCACGGAAAGCTACAGAAGACACACGTCTGCCGTTAGCGCTACCGGGGCATGCTAACGCGATCCTAGCAGTAGGCCCCTTGCCTCCCCTCTCTGTAGGGCAGCATGGCACGGCTAACAAATGTCACCTGGAAGTTTTTCAAGCAACAATAGTTGCAGGAAGTGATGAACAATGTCTTATTTATTTAGTTAAAACCACGACCAGGAAGAAAACTGTTCCTTGTGGCGTTGTTTTTTTTGCATGAAAAGCTACAGGAAGAGCACGCCTGCTATTTTTACACTTAACATGCAGCCTTTTTTAATTTTTTTGGCCTGCATGAAGCATGCATGGTGCACCGCTACCAGCTGCAGGCTCCCCCGCCTGAAACTGCCCGGCATGATCAGGAGACAGGGCTAGCGCGGAGGGAGGTTTTTCTGCCCCTCTACCTTCCCCGCCCCATCGAATGATCTGGCGGGAAGGCTTCTTAGCGTTACCCTACACATCCCAAAAGGCAAGGTTCGAGCGTATGCTCCACCTCCCCGGGATCTTTTCTCCTACGCCGTTGACCGCTCCACTAACAGCTGCAGGCGCCCCCTCTTGACCTGCCCGGCACAATCAGGAGACGGAGCTAGCGCTGAGGGATGTTTTTCTGCCCCTCTCCCTTCCCCGCCCTATCGAATGATCCGGCGGGAAGGTTCCTTTTAGCGCTGCTCTAAACATCCTGAGAGGTATGGTGTGAGTGTATGCTCAACCACCCCAGGGTCTTTCTCCACTATGCTACCAGCGGCAGGCGCCCCCTCCGGAAACTGCCTGGTGTAATCAGGAGGCAGAGCTAGTGCTAAGGGATTTTTTTTCTGTCTCTCTTCCTTCTCCGTTCCATCGGATGATCTGGCGGGAAGGCCTTTTTAGCGCTACTTTAAATATCCTGAGAGGCATGGTTCGAGCGAATGCTCAACCACCCCAGGGTTTTTCCTAAGCTGCTAGAGAGATCAAAGAGGAGAGAAGAGGTTTCTGAGACTGTCTATCACCTGATGACGTCACACTCATCCTCCCGTCGTCCTACCGGTTGGAGAGACCGACGTGGACTCCGACAGCAGCAACGGCGCTCCACCCCTGCAGCCGAA
>JBBPBX010019280.1:27863-44610 GCA_038048925.1 Garcialebias charrua
ACACAACGTTCTCCCAGGGGTTGCCAACAGACGTAGCCCTGGAACGGCCAGCAGTAGGGCCCGCGGCGGAGGCAGCACCAAAATGATTCCTTGAGGGGAGTGTGTATGTGTTAATGATGTATGCTTTGAAATAAAACAAAACATCAATCTGTTAAGATCTCAAAAGTTAACCCAGTTGGTAACGAGACCCAGAACGACACAAAACAAAAAAGGTGCAAAAGTAACAGTGTTTATTATTTACAATGGGGACAGTGGCGGACTTAGACATTTTGGGGCCCCACACAGCAAAATCAAAAGTGTTAGATTTACAGTGTTGGTGTTGTCTGTTCAAAATCTGTAGTCAATTCAACACTTCTTTGGTTTAGATTAACAATATGAGTGTTAGTTTACCAAAAGAGTTGTTGTTATTCTGAGGAGTTAACTTTGTCAGGTTTAAACCAACACCTGACCGAGTCACTCCCAGTACCAGTAGGTGGCGGTAATGCGACCTCAACGCTTTTTGCCAACCGCCAATAAAACCTCATCAAGAAGAAGAAGTCACTCCCAGAATTCAATGTGTGTTTTTTCAAAAGCGGGAGCATCAAGTCTGGAGCATCGTGACAAAGTACCGTAAGTTTTTGCATGTATATTTTTTATGACTGCATTAATTTTCCCTTTTCTCAATATACATGGTGTGCTTAACGTTGCGTTTGGATATCATGGTATAAATTTAAAAAATGCAACGTTTGCTAGAGGCTAATGCTAACGCTAGCTTAAGTGTCCTAACACGATTTTTCCGGCTAACCAAACATTAAAACTGTTAGAAAAATCTGAAGGCCATCTGAGTTAAGATGTTTAGCTGTCATGTCATTCTCTTCATATTCTAAGCTTTTTATGGCGTGATGTATCGAGAGTGAGAGCGTGCTCGACCGGGGGTTTTAGCTATGTGAGAAGCTAATGCTAACGCTAGCTAAAGTTTTCACGAGGTTTCCGGCTAACCCAGGGGTCTGCACCTATGGTCTGCACCCTGCAGCTCTGGAGCCACATGCGGCTCTTTGCTCCCTCTGTAGTGGCTCTTTCAAGCTTAGACCAAAACGAACACAAACTAGAATTTTATTGGTTGTTATACAAACATCAATAATTTTAGCTGTTTTCCTAGCATTTATTTTGTAAATACTTTAACTTTTTGCTTTATTTCTATACAGTACTTAATTTTTTTTCCACAGTAAAAAAAAGGTCTGCATAGTTTATAGTTTTTTTTTTTTTTAACATTTCCTCCTCTTTATAATAATCTGGTCTTTTCATCAGCTTAAATTGTAAAAATGTCAAATGTTAAAAATCATTAGATATTTTTAGCTTTAAAATGTCACCCCTACTGGTCACAAAAGTCTTCTCCAACAAACTTTAAGTAGCCCGCAGGCCACTAGTTGATAACCACATTTGTAGCAGGTTGTTGCGGCTCTGGACACATTGAATTTAGTGAACGAAGACACAAAAATGGCTCTTTTGATCATAAAGGTTGCAGACCCCTGGGCTAAACAAACATTACAACTGTTAGAAAAATCTGACGGCCATCCGAGTTAACATGTTTAGCGGTCATGTCATTTTATTAGTTGTTTTTATTTATTTACTTTAACTTTTGGGATAACAAATAATAAATTAAGCTTGTTAGTGGAGCCAGCGCCATAGAGCTCCACGCAGCTCAGTGTTGAGACAAATTAAAACTAGTTCTTGTTGAACTTAGTGCCTTAAACGCATCACAACAGACACGAACTACCATACACGGTAAGCACGTTTTCCTTTCACCACTTCATCATTATCCTCACTTTTTCTACCCTTTTTTGTCTTCATCTCTTATCCTGCAGCTCCACCTGTGACGTGAGCGACAAGGCAACACAACACGCCTCTGGCGCTGAGTGGAACAACACAACAGGGTTGCATACTTCATCAGCTTAAAGGTAATTAGGTGTTCAATGCCATGAGTTTTTATAACTTTACTCAATGTTGCAGCTACCCATGCATATAAAAAATAACTACTGTCATGTTTATATCTTCAAGCAATGTTATATTGTCAAACTGTTTGTATTAATGGGTGTCGGTGCTGTTAGCCGCCATGCTGGGCTCTAGTAACCATGTAACGGGGCTGGCTCCCATTGTTCTGGTTGGCATGACTCCTAAATATAATGAGAATCAAAGAAGCAAGTACACCAGTGGGAGTCCACAGTCCATCTCATGCGAGTAAAGCAAAGCTAAATTTTACTGTCTACACAACGTATGCTGTAAATGATATCAATTGTATCTGCCTTATCTTTTTTCTTTAATAGGACATCATGTTGGTGAAGGTGAGATTTGGAGAAACGCAGAAGTATGTCAAAGTGGCTGAGGCTGAAGGTCGTTATGATGACTTCAACACATTTCTTCAGAAAGGTTAGCATAAATTTTCATGTAGTCCATAATGTTTAAATGGACTACTTGCTGTAATACCTGTTGAATTTATGTGATAATGTCTTATGGAGTTGTGTTAATAGCAGCTAGTTGTAATGACCTCTGAACAAAAATTACAGAATAACTTAGTTAGGTTTACTAAAAGTGTTTTAAAAATTCTGGAATTTTTCTTCATTGCTCTAAATATACTATTTTTACCATCTTTACAGATCTTCCACTTGAAACTGAGCACTTAACAGATGAATCAGGGACAGAAGTCGATGCAGATGTGTTTGAGGATCTTTTGCAAGCAGGGAACCTTACTGTTAGGGTGACAACCGAGAAGTCAACAGGTGAGGTTCAGCATAGTTGGGGAAGGAGCTCATAAATGAGTACTGTATTTGTAACTAATTTTTTTTTTGCACTTGTACATTTTTTCTACTGTTTCCAGTTGTGCTTCAACATGATTTGTCATCTACTTCGTTGGAGTCAACCATGTCAGAAAGCTCATCTGTGTCAGTTTCTGGAGACTCCTTGCTAGCATCCTCTGATTCATCTGGTGCCACAGTGATTGTTCACACAAACGGAGGGATGACAACACATCCTGAATGAGAAGCAGCTAAAGAGGTGTGCAGCTTTTGTAACAAATGATGTAAAATATTACGTACAAAAATAATTTGCTGTTAAACTGATGATGATGAACATTGATGGAAATTCTGACTTTGTCATGCTTAATCTTATAGATGGTGAGAAATGCTCTCCAGGCTAAACCTGGTGAACAAGTTATTTTGGATGAACATGATGAACTGAGAACATTGATGGCACAAGATAAAGGTAAGTCGTTAATTTGGCTCTCTTCTCTTTTAAATATGAGTTGTGTATTATCTGAACGTGTCTGTTATTTCCCCCCTAGGCTGGGACTGTGACCTCTCACGCATTCTGCTATTGCTTCAACTTCTTCCACCTACCTCCAAAAGCCACAGGAAGAGTGCAAAAATCAGCTAATGTCAAGCTGTGGACCATGTTGTGAGATCTTTACAGGTATGCAAATCGTACTGTATTCAGTTATTCAGATCCTATATCTTGTGCTGAAGCATTTTCTTATTGGCTTTGTTAGCTATTTGAATGTAGCTGTTCTCTATTTTGTGATTTTTATTATTTCTCTTTACATTTTGTCAAAGATGGGAGCCAGTGTCGAAACCTTCCTTGGTGGTGTGCAACCAGGACAGCCCTTCCTCCTGTGTGTTGGAGAAAACAAGAGCAACATCCAAATATACTACATCATCATTGATCACAAGACCATCCCCTGCAAGGCAGAGAACTCTTGGGGTGCATCTTGTTCATTTCCATAGAGACACTGCTTGGACTAATACTGCGGACAATGTGGACACTCAGAATGTTGCTTCAGCTTCTTCCACCTACCTCCAAAGGCCACAGGAGGAGTGCAAAAATCAGCTCATGTCAAGCTGTGGACATGTTGTGAGATCTTTACAGGTATGCAAATCGTACTGTATTTTATTCAGATCCTATATCTTGTGCTGAAGCATTTTCTTATTGGCTTTGTTAGCTATTTGAATTGTTCTATATTTCATGATTTTTATTATTTCTCTTTACATTTTGTCAAAGATGGGAACCAGTGTCGAAACCTTCCTTGGTGGTGTAGAACCAGGACAGCCCCTCCTCCTGTGTGTTGGAGAAAACAAGAGCAACATCCAAAGATACTACATCATCATTGATCACAAGACCATCCCCTGCAAGGCACAGAACTCTTGGGGTGCATCTTGTTCATTTCCATAGAGACACTGCTTGGACTAATACTGCGGACAATGTGGACACTCAGAATGAAGTTAGTGAGCCGTCTACTTCACAGGCGGCCAGTACAAACTTTCCTGTAAGTACTCCACCATCTACCAACAACAATAATATATTGAACGGGTGTGCCTCTGTTGTCGCACAGTTGCAAACATCTGGTGTTGCTGAGAGCATCGTTCAAGCAATGGTGGGTTCCATGGAGGAACTTGTTAATGACATTCATTGGGAAGTAAGAGAGGCAGTTCTCAGCTGTACTTGAGAAATTCAAACTTGGTTGTATTTACCTGGACCATTGAGAATTAACTTTCTTGGTTGTATTTACTTTATCTTGAGGAACCTCCCCCCAAAATGTAATTCCGTGTTGATGAATATACAAGTTGTGAGTCTTTTTCACTCACAAGACCTGAAAACTCATGGCTCTGATGACATCCTAAAGCCACTTGTTGATGATCTTAAAAGGTTTGAAACTCAAGGAATTGAGGTGCCTTTCTCAGACTCTCCATTGCTTGGTTCTGTTATACAAGTAATGGGTGACAACCTTGGTTGTGTTAGCCTGATGCATGCTCAATAATCCAGGTAGAAAAATCTAAAAAAGCTAAGTCTGGTCATCTGGACATTAAAAAAACAAAAAAAACAAAAATGTAGACACATTTCGTCTTTCGTCCGAAAGACTTCTTCAGTCTGAGAAGCTGTATTCAGCACAGTCTTATAAATAGCACCCTCTCACAGTGGATCAACCAGTTGGCTGATGACAGTTGAAACCAGCTGCTCACATGATCAAGGAGGACCATCAGCCTAACGATGGATTGTTGGCACCCTGATGGTTGTTTGCTGTTCACAGAGGGCTGAGTGATACTAGCAATAACAGCAATGTAAGAGGGGGACAGTTGAACCCGGAGGCCTCCACCTCTGTTTAATGATGGACTGTTTCTTTTCACAAAGATGGCCTCCTTTTCTCCTCTCTCAAACCATCGTTCCTCTCTATCAAGGATGTGAACATCTTCATCCCTGAAAGAGTGACCTCTGACCTGGAGATGAGTGTAGACCACAGAGTCCTGACCTGATGATGTTGATCTTCTGTGCTGGGCCATCCTTTTGGCCAGTGGCTGTTTAGTTTCCCCGATATAAGACTGATCACAGCCCTCCTGGCACTGAACAGCATACACAATATTACTCTCTGTGCCGGGGGACTGGATCTTTGGGATGAACCAGTCTTTACCGTAATGTATTTTGGGGTTTAAAAGCCACTGTGGTCTGTTGAATTTCAAATTCAAGCTCTGTTTTTATTGGCTGATTCAAATTCAAGCTCTGTTTTTATTGGCTGGTTACAAACTCTGTTTTTATTGGCTGGAAAATGGCGGGTCACCTTTTCTTTTTAGAAATGCTTATTTACCACCTGGAGAAGCAAGGGGACAATATTTTTTTTAATTTTTTTTCAGAGATTACCTGGCTAACATCAGTCTGTCAGGAGGTAGTGACAGAGTGAAGAAATATGTTCATAAAAAAAGCTACATACTGCAGCTTTAAGGACTTGCTTTATTACAGACCCTATGACAAGCAGTTTTCTAATGAGATGTTTGAAAAACATATATTGTGCCACATTTTATTTGACTTTTGTTGTTGCAAACCCATGTTTTATATAGTGCTTGTTTAAAATAAAAGTAGATTCTAAAATTGCAACTTGTGTGGTTTTCATAACTTTAAAATTTTGGAAGTTTGGAAGTGAATTTGTGAATTATTAATGGCATTGACAACCAGTAGTATTTTAAAAATTCATTTAACACTTTCCATCGAGTTAATATATTTTGAACATTATTCAGTGTTAAATTAACACATAGATTGAGTTAAATTTCAACACTACAATGTAGTGTTAGGTAAATTCAACACTGACTTGTGTTAAATTTCAACTCCCTAGAGTGTTGTTTTAACACTACAACGTTTAACACTTTTAAAAGTGTTATTTTAACTCAATCTAGGGTGGACCTATATAGACACTTCGAAAGTGTTAAATTTAACTCTATAGGAGTTGAATTAACACTTCCGAATTTGCTGTGCAGGAAAACCTTTGTAAAGGGGCCCTCCCCCAAGTCAGCCTAAATGTACCCTGCCCTGAAGGTAAAAGATTTTCATGTTCATACTCTAATACTGGGAACTAGACAATAAAAACAACCGGTTTTTTTTTCTACTTTAATAAGGTACAACTATCCTTTAAAGTATTTTTATGTTTTTCCGCTCCACTTTCGTATCTTCACGTTGGCTTAATCTTTTCCATCTCCTCTGTCTTCCCGCTCAAGCATACTGAGCACTTCCTGGATTTTTGGGTGATGTGTAACGCTCATTAAGGCTAGGCGCCTGACCACGGCCAGATATGGTAAATAGGCAGTCAGAAAAGGTTCAGCTGAGGAGCCTGTTGTGTGAATAAAACACCATCAGACAAGAAGCAAGTTTTAAGTTGTTTGTATTGTATAGACTTAGGAAGGTATTTATAATAATATTGTTTGTAATAATAATCATTTTCTTTGAGTATAACCAATAGACAAAATAGACAAAATACAACAAAACAGACCCTAATTACAACCAATAGACAAAATACACACAACAAAACAGACCCTAATTACAACCAATAGACAAAATACACACAACAAAACAGACCCTGATTACACCCAAGAGTTATTTTTTTTCCATTTAAATCAGTTCTTGAATCCCGGATGATTAAAGGTCCATCAATCAATAATCTGGTACAGTAGTTTGTATTTCTTGATCCAGGGTAATATGTCCAGAAAAAAACAAATAGTTTGGTGCAATTTAAGTCCTACCACACAGCTGCGGTGATCCGGTAGCTTGCCATCCTGGGTGGGAACAGGGGGTGAAAAAAAACCTGACCTAAACAAGGTCATAAACAAAACAAAAATTAGCATTACTATATACAGTACACAGGACTAAACTGTTATCAAAAATAGTTAAACATTCACATAGTTAAACATTCACAAAAACAAATAAAATAATTCCAGCAGGTATTTTTCAAGAATCATTCAAATGTCCTGTTAAGCACCTTGGTCAATGTAAGGCATTGTAGGAAGGTGCTATACAAATAAAGTTTATTATTATTACAGTATTATTATAACTTCAATTCAGAGACCACATCAACACTACAGATCAAATTAGTTACAGATCAAGTTTTAAAGTGCACTTCCAAGTTGTATCCAAGTTTAATTCATATAAGAGTCAATTAAGCTTAATTTACTTCAATATTGTTTCAATAAACAAATAATTTATTTTTTGTTGCTCAACCCAAAAGAAATTAAACCAATTCCAAATTTCTATAGGCCGTCAACAGATTTAATGAAAAGTAACTAAAATGATCCTAAAAGGATGAAATTACAAAAATCAAAGGATTTATTTAATACCTTACGTATATATATTCTATTCGGCCACAAAATTAACAAAAAGAATTATCTTTTAATCACTAAGACCACTTTTAAATCTCAAATACATAATTGGAGTGGGCGTTTCGCCACCGCGTTTCTATTTCATAAAAGGAACCCAAATACATAAAACGAACGACTCACGTCGAGTGGTTGACACAAAACACCTAATAAAATCCTCCGGCCACATTAATTTGGCTTGATACAGCGGGGTTCTCTCATGATTTATGAACACACCGAGCGCAAGCAGCTAGCCACAGCGTTAGCAGTTCAATAATGGCTGAGTTCACCTCTGACCCGGAAGATGTCAAGATGGAATAGTCCATGTTAGTAGGGGTATACAGAAATCGACCGTTTTTTGTATTGCATTTTTAATGATCTTTTCATCGTAACTATAACTGTTTTTATGTTAAACGTACATTAACAAGCAGGAGCAATCTTAGGGATGTAGGTGACTGGCCGGGGCGGGGCCCCTGCTGATTGGGGGCCTAAGGCAACGGCCTTGTTCGCCTATATGGTAGATCCGCGTCTGAGTGGGGAACAACTATTTACAAAAGTACAAGGGTCCTCTGGATTTCCTGGAATATGAAAAGACGGCAGTCAGATGGGTTTGATCAGAAAAGTCTTCCAGGGTAATTGATTTTGTTTGTTTGTTGTTTCCTTATGGATGAAAGAGGAGGATGATTCCAGAGAGTCCTTAATTCCTTGAGATGGAGTCCCAGAGGGCGAGTGAGGCAGGTAAGTGGCTGGAGGGCAAAGCACGACGAGCAGAGAGCTGGAACCAGGAGAATCCGAGGGCTGAGAACAAAACAAGCACAGGGTGAGTTTCTCTCAAATGTACTCACAGACTGGCTAGAGGCATAAATACCATGTGTGGCATAAAATGCCTCAGCGAAGAGTGGAACTTGACTGCAGCCTTATGTATAGATGGAGCTTGTCAGGTGGATGACCATCAGCTGGGGATGATTGGCGGCCATCTTGGAGCTTCAGCAGGAGCCACTCTTACAGTACCCCCCCCCCCCCCTCAAGGGGTGCCACCAGGAGCCCCGACGCGTTTCTCCGGGTGAGCCCTAAAGAAGGAGGTGATCAGACTGGGGTCCAGGATGAAGGAGCGAGGAATCCAAGACCGCTCCTCAGGGCCGTATCCTTCCCAGTCCACAAGATACTGGAACCCTCTCCCACGACAGCGCACATCCAGAATGGCACGGACAGTGAAGGCCGGATGGTTGTCGATTAGACAAGGGGGCGGCGGCAGGCCGGTAGGTGGGCACAATGGACTCACAGAAACGGGCTTGACCTGGGACATGTGAAACGTCGGATGAACCCTCATGGAAACGGGCAGCTGAAGACGCACTGCAGAGGGGTTGACGATCCGGACGATAGGGAAAGGCCCGATGAAACGAGACGCCAATTTCCTCGGGGTGTCCTTCAGGGCGATGTTCTTGGTGGAAAGCCAAACCCTCTGACCCACCTGATAGGAGGGCGCAGAAGACCGATGGCGGTCTGCAAACCGCTTATTTTGGGCGGCCGAGCGGAGGAGCGCCGCCTTAGTTTGGCGCCAGATACACCGACATCGTCGGAAATGGTGCTGTACTGACGGCACCGTTATGTCAGACTCCTGACTGGGGAACAAAGGAGGCAAATATCCCAGCGATGCTTCAAAAGGTGTCATACCTGTGGCCCGTAGACGTATAGGCATTGTGGGCGTACTCCACCCAGACCAGATGTTGACTACAGGCAGATGGATTGCCCTCAACGAGACATCGAAGGGTGGTCTCAAGCTCCTGGTTGCACCTATCAGCCTGACCGTTGGACTGCAGGTGATAGCCGGAGGTGAGACTGGTCGACGCCCCCAAGGCACCACAAAAACTGTGCCACACCTGAGAGACGAACTAAGGACTCCTATCCGACACCATGTCGGAAGGGACACAGTGAATACGAAAAACATGCTGAACAAGGAGATGAGCAGTTTCCATTGCAGAAGGCAACTTGGGAAGAGGCACAAAATGGGCTGCTTTAGAAAACCTGTCGATGACGGTGAGAATGGTGGTGTTACCCTCAGATGGAGGCAGGCCGGTGATGAATTCAACAGCGATGTGAGACCATGTGAGACCATGTGACCATGTGAGACCAAGTCTTGCAGGGGGTTGGGTACCAGTCTTGTTTCTGACACATGTGGGACAAGCTGCAACAAAGTCTTTGACGTCTTGGGACAGAGTGGGCCACCAGAAATGGGTCTTTGTTAACGACAACATACGTGTGATACCTGGGTGACATGAGAGCTTGTTCGTATGCACCCAGTCGAGTACCTTGGACCTCATGGCGGTGGGAACGAAGAGCGTACCAGGAGATCCCGTGCCAGGGTCTGGTTCCGAACGATGAGCATCACGAACCTCTTGGGCAATGAGCCAGGTGAGTGCTCCAATGATGCAAGCCGGGGGTAAGATGTTCTCTTCAACCTCTGGAGCATCTGGAGGAGAAAACTGACGAGACAAAGCATCGGGCTTAACGTTCTTAGAACCTGGTCGGAAAGTCAGTGTGTAATTGAACCTATTGAAGAATAGTGACCAGCGTGCCTGCCTGGGGTTTAGACGTTTGGCATCTCTGAGATAAGTGTGGTTCTTATGGTCAGTCCAGATAAGACAAGGGAGCTCCGTGCCCTCAAGCAGGTGACGCCATTCCTCAAGTGCCAGTTTTACAGCTAGTAGTTCTATGTTGCCGACGTCATAATTCCGTTCAGCTGGAGACAGACGGCGAGAAAAAAATGCACATGGGTGCACTCTGTTGTCCACAGATGATCTCTGTGACAAAACGGCTCCTACCCCAGTGTCAGAAGCATCTACCTCAAGGATAAACTGATGAGTGCTATCTGGATGACAGAGGATGGGTGTGGAAGAAAAAAGCTGTTTTAGCTTACCGAAAGCAGAGTTGGCCTCCAAGGTCCATCTGAAGTTTCTGTTGGTGGATGTGAGTTGTGACAAAGGTGCTATGATGCGACTGTAGTCCTTGATAAAGCGTCTGTAGAAGTTTGCAAAACCCAAGAACCGTTGCAGTTGTTTCCTGGTTTCAGGAATCGGCCACTCCACCACTGCCTAGTCTTCTCGGGGTCTGCCCTTTCCCAAAGATAAAACCCAAAAAAGCGACTGAAGAAGTGTGAAAAGAACATTTTTCACCTTTTACGAAAAGTTGGTTCTCATACAGTCTTTGGAGCACAGTCCGGACATGCGTGACGTGTTCATCCTTATTCCTGGAATATATGAGAATATCATCCAAGTAAACAAACACAAAATCACCAATAAAGTCCCTCAAAACATCATTAACTAGTGCTTGAAACACTGCAGGGGCATTGGTAAGGCCAAAAAGCATGACAAGATACTCAAAATGTCCCAAAGGTGTTTTAAATGCTGTCTTCCATTCATCACCCTCTCGGATACGGACGAGGTGATAAGCATTGCGTAGGTCCAATTTGGAAAAGATAGTGGTTGGTTGTAACTGCTCGTGGACAGAGTCAAGCAATGGTAAAGGATATTTGTTTTTAACAGTGATGTTGTTCAACCCCCGATAGTCAATGCAAGGGCGTAGTGTCTTGTCCTTCTTAGCGACAAAAAAGAACCCTGCCCCCAGTGGAGAGGTTGATGGACGGATGATACCTGAATCCAAAGACTCCTCGATGTAGGATTTCATGGACCCACGTTCAGGACCTGAGAGGTGATACAAACGGCTAGAAGGTAGAGGAGCTCCAGGAAAAAGGTTGATGGCACAGTCATAGGGACGATGGGGAGGAAGAGAGAGGGCCCTCATTTTACTGAACACTGGCGACAGATCATGGTAATCGGGGGGAATGGTGGATAAATCAATATTCTCAGCTTCGTGTACACAGGTTAAAGGGTTGGAGATGCCTGAGCAAAGGCAATTCTTCAAACACTTGTCACTCCATTTCTCTATTCGACCAAACTCCCAATTGATGTGGGGATTATGGTTCTTTAACCAGGGAAACCCTAAAATCATCTGAGTGTTGGGTGAATCAAACACAAAGAAACTAACGAATTCATGGTTATTACCAGATGTGATTAAATGTAAGTCTTCAGTCTTAAAACGTATTTGTGCTAAAGTCTCCCCAGTTACTCCTGCAATGGAAACTGGGTCGATGTCCAGAACGGAGAGAGCAAATCCTTAACTAAATCATGACTGATTAAATTTTGTTCAGCACCAGAATCAATTAATGCTGACACAGGAAAACGGTTTTGATCGAACTGAAAGACAGTGGGTAAAGTTAATCTATGCATGGAAGTAACAGATGAAGTGCCCACCTTCCGTTCTATTGGCGGGCATTTCTGTTTCCCAGAAGTGGGCATGAAGCAGTATAATGTCCCTCCTTTCCACAATACATGCATAAGTTAGAAGTCCTACGTCTCAATCTTTCACTTTCTGTCAGTTTAGTTCTGCCAATCTGCATTGGTTCAGGTTCAGGTAATGCTAACTGAGTTCCTGTAGATGGTGGTGGCGAGTCACGGGACTTGGTAGTGAAATAATTCTCCCCACCTGATGACGTGGAGAAACCGGAAGTGTTGGGTCTCTGGTAATTGTAGTCCCGTTCTCGGTGACGTTCCCGGAAGCGTTCGTCAATGGAGATCGCCAAATTTATTAGCGCGTCGAAGTTAGGAGGCTTGTCTCTTGCTGCAATCTGGTCCTTGACATAATCAGAGAGAGAATTTTAAAAAGTACCTTGAAGCGCCCTGTCATTCCATTCCGTTCGAACCGCAAGAATGTGGAAGTCCAGAGCGTGTTCTGAGACGGGCCGCCTACCCTGACGTAATCCCAACAAACGCTTCTCTGCATTGGGTTGTTGCAACAGCCGGTCAAAAATCCTGCGGAACTTGTTCAGAAACTGGTCGAACGACACAAAGTCCAAATCATGGTTGTGGAGGTAAAAAGATGCCCACTGGAGGGCTTTACCTGACAGTTGACTGTTCAGATGCGTGATTTTAGCGATGTCAGTGGAATAGAGATGAGGTGCTCCCTTGAAGGCGAGTTTGCACTGTAGAAGGAAACCTTCACATGACGCTGGGTCTCCTGAGAAGAGTTCAGATGGTTTAACCAGTAACTGTTGAGGAGAAGGAGAGTTATTGTTTGAACTGGTGCTGGGAGAGCTTGAGTTTGAGGTAGCAGCAGGAGCTGTGGGAGGAGAAGTGGCAAGTTGCTTCAGTACTGAATTAACCATACCTCCGAGTACTAGCATGTCGGATTGGGTCTTGTGTTGTTGACTTAATATTTGTTTTAGCAACTCTTCTGATGGAGTCTGGCTTGTGGCCTACGAGGAGGAAGCTTGTGTGTTCATGGTCTCGTTCTGGGTTTTAGTTAGGCTGGGGCATTAACTGTTAAGATCTCAAAAGGTAACCCAGTTGGTAATGAGACCCAGAACGACACAAGACAAAAAAGGTGCAAAAGTAACTGTGTTTATTATTTACAGTGGGAAACAAATATTTACAAAAGTATAAGGGTCCTCTGGTTTTCCTGGAATATGAAAAGAGGGCAGTCAGATGGGTTTGATCAGAAAAGTCTTCCAGGGTAATTGATTTTGTTTGTTTGTTGTTTCCTTACGGATGAAAGAGGAGGATGATTCCAGAGAGTCCTTAATTCCTTGAGATGGAGTCCCAGAGGGCGAGTGAGGCAGGCAAGTGGCTGGAGGGCAAAGCACGACGAGCAGAGAGCTGGAACCAGGAAAATCCTAGGGCTGAGAACAAAACAAGCATAGGGTGAGTTTCTCTCAAATGTACTCACAGACTGGCTAGCACTGGGACTACCAGGATTTTTTAATTAGTACAATATTTACCAGATGTAGCCAATTGGCTCATCCCTTGAGATACTGATCAAGCTGCAGACTTTTCTTCTTAATTTAAATGAAGGGGGATGATGGGCTGCCACCTTACCGTGGTGGAGGGGTTTGAGTGTCCCAATGATCCTAGGAGCTATGCTGTCAGGGGCTTCATGCCCCTAGAAGGGTCACCCAAGGCAGACAGGTCCTAGGTGAGGGATCAGACAAAGTGCAGCCCAAAAACCCCTATGATGAGTACAATTAATGGACTAAGTTTTCCCTCGCCCGGACGCGGGTCACCGGGGCCCCACTCTGGAGCCAGGCCCGGAGGTGGGGCACGCTGGCGAGCGCCTGGTGGCCGGGCTTTTACCCATGGAGCCCGGCCGGGCACAGCCCGAAGAGGAGACGTGGGTCCCCCTTCCCATGGGCTCACCACCTGTGGGAGGGGCCAAAGGGGTCGGGTGCAATGTGAGATGGGTGGCGGCCGAGGGCGGGGACCCTGGCGGTCTGATCCTCGGCTACAGAAGCTGGCCATTGGGACATGGAATGTCACCTCTCTGGTGGGGAAGGAGCCTGAGCTAGTGTGTGAGGTTGAGAGGTTCCGACTAGAAATAGTCGGACTCACCTCAACGCATGGCTCTGGCTCTGGAACCAGTTTCCTTGAGAGGGGTTGGACACTCTTCCACTCTGGAGTTGCCCCTGGTGAGAGGCGCCGAGCAGGAGTGGGCATACTGGTTGCCCCCCATCTTGGTGCCTGTACGTTGGGGTTCACCCCGGTGAACGAGAGGGTAGCCTCCCTTCGCCTACGTGTGGGGGGACGGGCTCTGACTGTTGTTTGTGCCTATGCACCAAACGGCAGCTCAGACTACCCACCCTTTTTGGAGTCCTTGGAGGGGGTATTGGAGAGTGCGCCTCCTGGGGACTCCCTTGTTCTACTGGGGGACTTCAACGCTCACGTGGGCAATGACAGTGAGACCTGGAGGGGTGTGGTTGGGAGGAACGGCCCCCCTGATCTGAACCAGAGTGGTGTTCTGTTATTGGACTTCTGTGCTCGTCATGGATTGTCCATAACGAACACCATGTTTAAGCATAAGGGTGTCCATATGTGCTCTTGGCACCAGGACACCCTAGGTCGCAGTTCGATGATCGACTTTGTTGTCGTCTCATCTGATCTGCGGCCGCATGTCTTGGACACTCGGGTGAGGAGAGGGGCGGAGCTGTCTACTGACCACTACCTGGTGGTGAGTTTGCTCCGATGGTGGGGGAGGATGCCGGTCAGACCTGGCAGACCCAAACGTATCGTGAGGGTCTGCTGGGAACGTCTGGCAGAGTCTCCCGTAAGACGGAGCTTTAACTCCCACCTCCGGGAGAGCTTTGAACACGTTCCGAGGGAGGCGGGGGACATGGAGTCCGAGTGGGCCGTGTTCCGCGCCTCTATTGTCGAGGCAGCTTATCGGAGCTGTGGCCGCAAGGTTGTTGGTGCCTGTCGAGGTGGCAACCCTCGAACCCGGTGGTGGACACCGGCAGTGAGGGATGCTGTCAGGCTGAAGAAGGAGTCCTATTGGGCCTTTTTGGCTTGTGGGACCCCGGAAGCAGCTGATAGGTACCGGCAGTCCAAGCGGCATGCGGCTCGGGTGGTTGCTGAGGCAAAAACTCGGGCGTGGGAGGAGTTCGGAGAGGCCATGGAGAATGACTTCCGTACGGCTTCGAGGCGATTCTGGTCCACCATCCGGCGTCTCAGGGGGGGAAAGAGGTACGAGACCAACACCATTTATGGTGGAGGTGGCGTGCTGCTGACCTCAACTCGGGATGTTGTGAGTCGGTGGGCGGAATACTTCGAAGACCTCCTCAATCCTACTGGCACGTCTTCCACTGAGGAAGCAGAGCCTGGGGACTTTGGGTCGGGTTCTCCGATCTCTGGTGCTGAGGTCGCCGAGGTGGTTAAAAAGCTCCGCGGTGGCAAGGCTCCGGGGGTGGATGAGATTCGCCCGGAGTTCCTTAGGGCTCTGGATGTTGTAGGGTTGTGTTGGCTTACGCGACTCTGCAATATCGCGTGGACATCGGGGGCAGTTCCCTTGGATTGGCAGACTGGGGTGGTGGTTCCCCTATTTAAAAAGGGGGACCGTAGGGTGTGTTCCAACTATAGGGGGATCACACTCTTAAGCCTCCCTGGTAAGGTCTATTCAGGGGTTCTGGAGAGGAGGGTCCGTCGGATAGTCGAACCTCGGATTCAGGAGGAGCAGTGTGGTTTTCGTCCTGGTCGTGGAACACTGGACCAGCTCTACACCCTCAGCAGGGTCCTGGAGGGTGCGTGGGAGTTTGCCCAACCAGTTTACATGTGTTTTGTGGACTTGGAGAAGGCATTCGACCGCGTCCCTCGGGGGGTTCTGTGGGGGGTACTCCGGGAGTATGGGGTACCAGGCCCTTTGATAAGGGCTGTTAGGTCCCTGTACGACCGGTGTCAGAGCTTGGTCCGCATTGCCGGCAGTAAGTCAGGCTCGTTTCCGGTGAGAGTTGGACTCCGCCAAGGTTGCCCTTTGTCACCGATTCTGTTCATAACTTTTATGGACAGAATTTCTAGGCGCAGCCAAGGTGTTGAGAGGATCCGTTTTGGTGACCTTAGAATCGCTTCTCTGTTTTTTGCAGATGATGTGGTCCTACTGGCTTCATCAGTTCGTGATTTACAACTTTCACTGGAGCGGTTTGCAGCCGAGTGTGATGCGGCCGGGATGAGGATCAGTTCCTCCAAATCCGAGGCCATGGTCTTGAGCCGGAAAAGGGTAGCATGCCCTCTCCGGGTCGGGGAGGAGGTCCTGCCCCAAGTGGAGGAGTTTAAGTATCTCGGGATCTTGTTCACGAATGAGGGAAAACTGGAGCGTGAGATCGATAGGCGGATAGGTGCAGCGTCCGCAGTGAAGCGGGCGCTGTACCGGTCTGTCGTGGTGAAGAGAGAGCTGAGTCAAAAGGCAAAGCTCTCAATTTACCGATCGATCTACGTTCCCACCCTCATCTATGGTCATGAGCTTTGGGTTATGACCGAAAGAACAAGATCTCGGATACAAGCGGCTGAAATGAGTTTTCTCCGCAGGGTGGCTGGACTCTCCCTTAGAGATAGGGTGAGAAGCTCAGTCATCCGGGAGGGACTCGGAGTAGAGCCGCTGCTTCTCCACATCGAGAGGAGCCAGTTGAGGTGGCTCGGGCATCTGGTTAGGATGCCTCCTGGACGCCTCCCTGGTGAGGTGTTCCGGGCACGTCCCACCGGGAGGAGACCCAGAGGAAGACCCAGGACGCG
>JBBPBX010019281.1:0-19351 GCA_038048925.1 Garcialebias charrua
CTTAAAATGATAGATCTCAAACGCGATCGGGCCTCTTGTTAGCTTAGCACAACAACAAAGACCCACATCACGAAGCTAACCCCACTTAGCACCGTAGATTAAATAAACCGTCGTGTATAAATCGCTTTTCAATTGATCGAGTGTTTTTATAACTGTATAGGATGTATAATAACCCTTCGATTGCTTTAATACATTCAACTAGTAACAATAACTTGTTTTTGTTCGCTGCTAAAAAAAATAGCCGAAATAACATCAGTTGCA
The DNA here is from genome assembly GCA_038048925.1 of Garcialebias charrua. Classification (NCBI taxonomy): domain Eukaryota; kingdom Metazoa; phylum Chordata; class Actinopteri; order Cyprinodontiformes; family Rivulidae; genus Garcialebias; species Garcialebias charrua. The sequence goes on from JBBPBX010019281.1 coordinate 262, forward strand.
CACACGTTGCTTTTTATGTATTTTTAAATTATGTCTGCGTGATCAAGTAACATCAGTACGTTTATTTATTCAGGGAGGGTTTTATTAATGATAGTTTTGGATGATTTACTGTCTTAAAATGATAGATCTCAGACGCAATCGGACATGCTCAAGCCACGAAGCTCCCTGCATGTTTTTTGAAAACTGAATCGTGTATTGACAAGTTTTCCATTAATAGAGTATACAACTAAATGATTTGAGCAAGATTTAAACTTCTACTTTGTATATTGACAAAAGTTACTTTACTTTGAAGAAACAAACTCATAACATCATTAATTGTCAGACTCAAACTTATAAAAATTTACTCATTTCATCAATACCAATTTAATCATGGGATCTAATCATTTCATGAATGATCTAGTAAATTAGAATCATATTCTTTTTTTTTTGACAGTATAAAATTTAGATGGCTAATTGCAAATTTTATTCTGTCAACAATAATGTCAAAATACTTTGGGTGCTCTACACAACAATACTAAAATACCCACTTTAGCATAATTAATAATTAATAAAATTGGTAAAATAGCTAAAAAAAATGTAACATAAGTTATTTTTTCATATATAATCACTCACAATTCTACCAACCTAAAAAACATTACATTTATGTTTATGTTAAATATTTTTTGAACTTATAGTGTGTAATGTTGTTGTATTTCTCTCTCTAGGAAATAGCTGAACTTATGTCCAGCCTTCCAGAATCAACAATCTCAACATCAGATGTACCAGAAGAGCCAGAAGAGCCAGAAGAGCCAGAAGAGCCATGCACATCAACTAGTCAGGTTACCACGTTCCACGTACCACGTTCCACCACGTACCACCAGGTTACTAAAGTTCTTAATTACAAATCACAATTAAAACCTGCAACATTTAAAAAAAATAATCTAAATTGTGATTGTGAATTATATAATTTTTATTTCTGTTTTCTTAGACTACCTGTACTCAATTCACACAAACAAGGTACAACTCTAGATGTGTACGAGTACAAGTTTGTTTAATGAAGGGCACAAAGAACAAAGGTATTTGGAAAAATTTAAACACTTCAGTCTCAATAACACACACAGCAAAAATTGTTTTTGCACAACAGTGTAAAGACTAAAGTAAAGGATAATTATATAGTGTACTAGCAGTATCATTCATACAGATATCAACATGAGAACATAACACTAACTTCTACAGATATCAACATGAGAACATAACACTAACTTCTACAGATATCAACATGAGAACATAATACAATCATTGTGTTTTTTTGTTTGTTTGTTGTTTTCCTTTGACAGGCTATGTGGAAACTGTTAGGAAGGAGGTAATTGACATCTGCACAAGTAAGTCACCGGACCAGCCTGGAGAAGAAGTTGACGTGCCACCTCCACTCAGCAGTGCTTTCCATCATCCAGATAAAGACACAGCAGTTGCAGAGAGACGTTCCAGATTCAAGTAATCATACATCGGGCCACTTGAAGCCAGTGTAAACACCTTCTGATGGAAAAGTGTTTCTGATCCGAGTCACGACACATGCTGGAATTGGTACTCTGTGGTATCTTCCGAGGTGACCCCAACACATACGGACGAACTGCCTGTATGCAATATAGCGAAATTTTCTGCAAAAAAAAGAGTGGTTATGTTTAGTTATTAAATATGTATGTTGATTTTTAGATAAATGGTTGTGCATGTGTATTTATTGAAGGTGGTGTGCCAATATTTTGTAAGTACAGTATGCACAAAATTGCTGAAAATATATACAGTATCTTTTTTCAATTAAATATGTTTGTGTTTGCAAACAAAATCATAACTCAAATAAATGTTGCTTTAATAGTGATTTTAAACTTCAATCCGTGTTTATTCATGGTAAATGAGATTACACACGAATGCACCATCTGTCACTTAGTGTGGGGTAGAGCCATGGGCTTGTCAGTGCGCGTGTGTGATCTACTCGACTTGAAGGTAAGTCTCATATGGTTGCAGACCCAAAATAGATCTTGCTGTTTCTTGTTTCATCACCCAAACTATTTTAGGCTTCCCAAACTGAGCAAAAATAGCTCAAATCTTGATTTCTAAATTCGTAGGGTTATAAATTGAAAGAGACATATCACTCTGACCCACACTACATCACAGATGGTGCATTCGCGTTTAATCGAATTTCCCATGAGTAAACATGGCGCAAAGTTTATTATTAATTTGAAATTAAAATTAAATATATTTATAAGTTTGTTTGCAAGAACAAACAAAGTTGAATGAGAAAATATATTGATGTTCGGCAGTTTTATGGATAGTTACAAAATCATGTAACACCTTTTTTTTTCATTCAACCTTTATTTTGTCATTTAAATCTCATTGCACCTCGTGGACTCATTTACAAAAGCAACCTGCTACAAACTAAAGAATGATGAACAGCAATGGTAGAATTTCCTTCAACTAAACAATAGAATAACACAAGACAGAAATACATACGGTAATCCTTGTTTTGTGTTTTTTTTTTAAACAAAGTATCAGAAACTACTAAAATATTATAAGGTAGATGTATAAAATCAAAAACAACAACATATCTGCATTGGTTTTTTTCAAGGATTCTAACGTATTTTGAAAAACAATTTCAGAGGGCAAGCCCAAGAGCTTCAGATATTTTTAAAAAGATATTCCATGAAGCAGGAGCAGAATAGGAGAAGGCCCTTTTTCAAAGTTCAGTCCTCACTGACGAAACACTGCAGGTGATCGTGTCCTCAGAGCGCACGTTCTGCGTGAGTGCAGCTACAGTGTGCGCTCTGAGGACACGATCACCTGCAGTGTTTCGTCAGTGAGGACTGAACTTGGAAAAAGGGCCTTCTCCTATTCTGCTCCTGCTTCATGGAATATCTTTTTAAAAATATCTGAAGCTCTTGGGCTTGCCCTCTGAAATTGTTTTTCAAAATACGTTAGAATCCTTGAAAAAAACCAATGCAGATATGTTGTTGTTTTTGATTTTATACATCTACCTTATATTTTAATAGTTTCTGATACTTTGTTTAAAAAAAAAAAGGATTATGTATTTCTCTCTTGTGTTTTTCTATTGTTTACCTTTAAATTGTGTTAAAAAGTTACATACTCATGTTCTTGCGAATCGTCATGTCTCTGGTAGTGGTCTATGAAGTCAAAGTTTGCAATTCGTAGGACATCAACATCCAGACAACATCTTTCAAAGCTGGACAGCTGGGTGACACATGTGACATCTTGTTCTTTACGACGAATTTCTTGAGTAACCGCAGTTATTTCTTGACAGCATTGGGATTCTACAATGGTTGGCATTGCCTCGCAATTTGTACAGGTACACCTGGAGAAATAAAAATGTTTTAGTTGATTTTGTACAAATTCAGACATTTCAGATATTTTTTTTATTAATAAATTTAAAATATAAAAAAAACAATGTCAAACAGACATTATTTTGGTGTCATTGCATTTTATAAAATAAGTCAATTGTACTTTAATGTATTTGTTTAAACTTTTTATCATTAAAAAAATAAATTACATATGTAATTTTTTAAGTAAATTATAAAGGATGTATGATCCAAAAACGCGTTCAATACAGAAACAACTAGACTTTATTTGTAACAGATAACGTTTTGCTCTCTCCATAGGGCTTTCTCAATTCAATTTGATAGAGGGTGAAACGTTTTATGTATCAAATAAAGTCCAGTTCTTTCTGTATTGAGCGCCTTTTTTGATTTCATCATGTCCTGGACAACTGAGAATCTCCACCAGCATATATTTATATAATTTTGTGATTATATCAGATATTTGCTTTATTTAGAGTGGAGAAATATTTATAAAACCACGTTTATACTAAAAAATAAACTGTCCAGATGACTTGATTGAGAATTATCGGATGTTTTTCTTGTTAAAATAAACGTTTAAAATGTACAGATACTTCAAAGGTACTCATATTTTTTAAACTATAATTAATTAATGTTGGATAATTATTAGATACATTATTTAAAAAAATTACCAGTCAGTGCTCTGTAAACGAGATAGATCAGGTTCCATCACTTGATCAACCTCAAGTCCTCCCTCGGCTGCAATGTCTGCTTCAGATTCACTTCCTGAACGGTAAGGTTCATATAAATACGGTTGAATACCTAAATTAAAATCTGCTGGCTCTTGTTCATCACCAGAACTAACTTCACCTTCCAAAACTGAAGACAAATCGCTTAGATCAACACTAGAAATGCTGCACTCGTCTGAGTCGACAAGCTCCGCCATTGTTGTTTACATGCGTGATGGAGCAGCTAGAGCGGGTGACTCCCCGCTGTGACGTTTCACTGATGACGTATGACGACGTATTGCGGAAATGCGCGGAATTTCAGGGGCGTATCCCAGCAAATACCAGAGAAAAAATTTGAATAATTTCGAATGGAAATTTAATATATTTATAATTTATTATGTAAAAACGACCAGAGCTCAATGATATAAGATATATATGTTCTGACAAATATTCAATTTTACAAAATCATGTCACAATACCTTTAACTGTCTTGCTTATCTCCTCCATTTTGTTGTCCAGGTGTTTGTGATTGTCATGCTGTGTGTTCATGTACCTGTATATAAAGTCAGGGATTTTTTAATTGATAAAGCTCTGTATATGTTGTATAACACAATCATTGTTCCACATTTAATCTATTGTATTGAGGTTTGGGGAAAAGCGTGCAAAACAATTACAAAGCCTGTTTTTATTTTACAAAAGAGAGCTGTAAGAGTAATCACCAGAAAACATTTCAGTCACCCATCAAACACCTTGTTTCTTCAGCTAAATTTATTGAAATTCCAGGAATTGGTAGAATATAGTATTTTATCAGTTATGTATAGGGCTCATAATAACACATTACCTTTAAATATCCAAAGAAATTTTATAAAAAGACAAAGTTATTACAATCTCAAAGGGACAGATATTCATCAAACCACAATTCAGAACCAGCTTAAAGGGACGGTCTACCTCAATTCAGGGAGTTCGATTGTGGAATGTTCTGGAGAGTGATGTTAAAAATGCAAAATCAATGTATACATTTAAGAAAAAGGTCAAAAAGGACTTGCTCAAAAACTATATATGATGTAGCTTAGTGTGTTTGTGTATTACACTTATGTTGTACTTATGATGTAGCTTAGTGTGTTTGTGTATTACAGTTAGAAAAATTTAGTAGAGTTATTCATTTTATGATGTAGTTTGTGTATTAGAAAAATTAAGTAGAGTTATTCATTTTGTGATGTAGTTTGAAGGTTATCATTGGTTGAACAAACTGTGAAATAAGGGGCAGATATAATAAGATTTCATCTTCTTTCTGCTCCTTTCATTTTATCCTACTTGTATTCTTGTATCTGATGAAACTGTTTTGTATTGTTCTTTTAAAATGAATGAATAAACATCAAATCAAATCAAAAATAAGTCTGTATCTCTGTGTTTATCGTTGTCCTGGCATTGTCTCCTGTTGCCTCTGTCTCCTGAGTTCCTTGTGATTCCCTGAGTATGTAAGTTTGCTGCCCTGTCAGCTATTTTATGTTCTTAATTTCTGTGGCTGTCGCGGCCGCCATTTTGAACAGTGCTAATGGCAAACTACTTTTTTTAATCCAGCAGATTTGACCATTTCGTGAAACTCTCAAGCTCAGAAGAACTTGTGCTATAATGTCAGCTATGAAATATATTTTTCTCAGCAAAGAAATAATTGTTTTACCGCATTTTGTTGTAAAATCCTGGCTTCTGTGGCCGTCGCGGATGCCATTTTGAAGAGTGCCAATGGCAAACTTTTTTAAATCCAGACGCGTCGCGTAGGCCGCTGAGAAACATCCACAAGTTCACCCTCCATGTTAAAAAGTCTTCGTCTGACTCTTCGAAAACAAGTAATAAGGCTGGAGAGTAACACACTGGCTGCTAACTGCTATAGAGAGAGCACACACCAAGAGACTGAGGGGGACGCTTTTTTTGTCACGGACCACATCTGGCGCTGACAGGATATAGTCTGTTAGCAGTCGTCCGAGCTCGTAAATAAGTTTTTTCGTTTTTACTGCTAGAAAATTCGTTATTAACGGTACTGCATTTTAAATAAAAATAGCGCAAATCCGCTTATGAATTATAAAACTTAGTCAAACCGCTGTAACGCTGAATAATTGTTTAGGTCCGCTGTAAGCGGATTAGCGCATTAGCGCTCTCTAGCGGTAGAAGGCCCACCACTGAAATTTACCAAACAGAGAAAGATGTCACACAAAAAGAATTCAAAAACTTTTATTCAAACATGAACCAGACTTGACTGCTTTGCATCTCTAATGTCTGACCATCGACACGTTGATGCAAAGCTTACAGGTAGCAGATCAATTTCCTTTTTCGACAACCAAAATCGATCGCTTTTAAATTGAAAGCTTTATGATAAGAAATTTCCCGTGCGTTTTCCATTATCACTGAACAAATGGACAGGTCTGTGCATGAAGCGCAAAAAATGGTAATGACACAGGAATGATCTGAAGAAATTAATGCACATCTATCTTGGGGGATGATTCTAGAGAGTACCTCATTGGTCATTGAAGTCAACAAAAGCCCACCGGGTGCTGGGAGCCAAGAGCACCCAGCTATGTCAATGGAAAATGTCAAGTCAGCAGCAGGAAGTTACCAAGAGATGGCAGCAAGTCCGTCAAAATAAATTATTAAAATATAAGTTATGAAAAATTAAGAAAAAAATACATAAATTAGTCACTCCTGCATTTAAACTGTTGGGTACAAAGTGTGAGAAAAAGTAGCGGCTTATACACTGGCAATTATGTTATTGTAGTTATTTTTCTGGTTTGATTCTCAACAAGACAACAAATTTTTTTCATTAAAACGTTAATAAGCAATGATCTTCTTAAAAGCACAATTTTTTACTTGTTTAAATCAGTGTTTGTAGAAAACAATTGTGTCTGTAGTACTGCACGTTACGAGGTGTACACACTAAAATTCCTGCTTGTGTTCAGAGCATGTTTGCTGGCCCCTGCGGGGGTCACAGTCTCTCCCATGTTTTTGTCATCACAGCTTTTGTTCCTCAGAGCCCTGCTATTCTGGGCAATGAAAGGTCAGCCTTTCCTCAGATTCCAGGATGTTAAGGATGCAGACCTCGTGACCACACAGTCTCTGGCTTTTTAGGGACAAAGCATCTGGTTTTCTGATGGATCATGTGCAGCATTTCTGTTTCATTTGTAAATGTGCCTGCATGTGAATTAAACAACGTGCTGGTGGTGTTTTCTAGAGCTATTTATATGCACTTTATACAAATGTTCCTATAAATTCAGGAAGACTTTTGCCATTTCAATTTACTTAAAAAGTTATATGAATTTTTAATTTGTCTACACATTTTTAGCATGCATGTGTGCCTGTGCTGAGGTCAAGTTGAACCATATGCTATAATGTAATTTAAGGTAGACCCAGAGCATAATGTGCTGGAGCCCTCCTGAATGTGACAGTTGAAGGAGTGTCACTTGCCCCCATCTCTATTTATGTCTCTCTGTTCTCCCTCGGTGTTTGAAGTCAAGCTGGTGGGCATTTAATGAAATACTAACCCCATATCCCTGCACATAGACTCTCCTCTATGTTACTTTTCTTTCAGCGTCTCCCTTCTCCAGTGGTCACCACAGCGAGTGAACTTGCACAATAATTTGGGAATTGTTTTTCGACAGAAGCTCTCCATGATGCAATCTGAGCTGTCACCTTCAGACTCAGGATTATGAGATTGTGGCACTGACCACAGTGTTACCACAGCCCCCTCCCCTCGATTGGAAAATTAAAAAAAAAAAATTGCCAGCAGTGTCTGTGCAGAACAAAAGGACAATTGCATTTTAAGAGTTTGGAAAAACAGCTGCATTCAATATCTACAGCTTAGAGAGCAAACGAAAGGGTAAACCTTGTGTTGCTGAAGGTTACGTGGGATCAAATAATTTAGAGTTTGTCTAATGACGCTAGGAAAATGAAACCTCAAATTGAAAATGTTGGATTTGCTGCCGAAAACTACCAGCTGCAGAACATTGATTAGAACACTTGGGTGGGCGTGTCGTCTTTTTGTCGAGTCTCCTGAACATTTTCAAATACTCGTGTGCATTCATTCAACATTTGTTTATACAGGTCTCATTGAGTCACGAGGACTCATTTACAAGAGACCTGTTTAAAACAAAAACCACAGATGAGGTACACGCAACAATAAACGTTCATATGAAATTATATCAAATGAAAAGTATATAAAAGTAGTGATATAAAACAAAACAAAAGACATGCTACATTATAAAACAGTGTAAAATACTAAAAACAGGAACATGTCTGTGTTCGTTTTTGCAATAAAATTAGCAGTTGTTTAAAATCCCTTAGCAAAATCAAAGTCGAGAGCTTCAGATCTTTTCACAAGGTGTTCCAGGTTACAAGAGTGGAAGAGGAGAAGGCCCGTTTGCCAAATTTGGTCTGCCCCAATGGGACACTGCAGGTAATGGTGTCTTGAAAGCACACGCTGTAACTGCACTGATGACGTGACATGTCGGAGATGTATGAAGGCAACTGACCAAGAAGTGATTTTAAGATGAAAATGTACCAGTGAGAGAGTTTGCATGAAGTTAACGATGACCAGTTAACCAGTGAATACAGGGTGCAATGGCAGGTAAGGTAGTTTCAACCAGTTATGAATGTTAGCGCACCGTGATAGACAGCATCCAACATCTGTAAGGAGCTTGTTGGAGCATTCATGTAAATAATGTCACCGTAGTCAATGGATATAAGGAACGTAGCAGTTACAAGGTGCTTCCTAGCATTCAGAGTTAGACAAGATCTATTTCTGGAAGAAAAAAAACACACCCAGTTTTACTTTCAATTTCTTTACCAAGTTTTCAACATGAAGCTTAAAAGAGAGATGCAAATTGACCAAAATTACTAAGCATTTGTAAGAATCAACAAACTTAATAGGAACAGCATTCGTAGATAACACAGAAGGAAGGACTCCTGGCACCGACTTCCTGTTTGAAAACAACATCCCTTTGGTTTCATCAGCATTTAACACCAATTTGAAATGGAACAAATCAGACTGGATTATGTCAAAAGCAGACTGTAAAAGCTGGAAAATCTTAGCAACTGTTCTAACTCGACAATAAACAAAAGTGTCGTCGGCATAGAAATGTAAGGATGCATCAGGGCTGATCTAATTACTTACGTAGATGGTGAAGAGGGTGAGACCTAAGACTGAGCCTACTTATTAAACCCTTCAGAAGCCCCCAGCAGCATGACAAACAACGACACGAGTAATGTGGCAGCAGCTACAGATGATGATGTTCTCTCTTTATGTTTGAGTTCGTGCTTTCCCGTGTGTGTTAAAGACTGTGTAAAGTGAATTTCAATATTTTCTTAAATAAACATTATAAATGTCATAATTGTAATGTTGTAAATGAGTAAAAAGTCTCAAAATTGTAGCTCAATTAATTTATGAGTTATAGATGAAACTGTGTATAAAGACATGTGTGTTTCAGGATTTTTTAGGCGTGTTTTAAACGGGACCGCGTTTCGTCACGCGGTCCTCATTAGTATAGCCCTACCCCCTGCTGCTCTAGTGATATAAATTGTTCTTCGCATGGGTGGAGCCGTTCACTCGTGAATCACAGATAGCATCAGATAGCAATAGCATAGATATTTTGTTCATTGTTAGCTAGCTAATCAATTATGCGTCGTTCCTGCATCTTCCCTGGATGTCGCAATGGTCAGGGCACCCACATTGAGACGCAGGAGGGAGTCAGAACAAACCCAGGCTGCTGCTGGAGCGGCCACCTGCAGCTCCGCGCGGCGCGCGTGTGTGTGTGTGAAGAGAGCGATCCGTGGCACCGGCCCGTGTCCAGAACCGCCACAGGCCGTGAAACGCTGTGACTCCGCTGACACAGATGAGATAACAGTTATCAACGTGATTTACTCTATTTTAATCACCAACACAGACCCCGCATGCGATGTGACCGGGTCGGACCGGGTGCAGCCGCTCATCTTCTAAAATAGCGCTTATTATTAAACACATAACAGCGGAGTTATGAATTATCTTTGTGTCCTCAACTTTAAAACAAAACCAGAGTTGTTAGTGCACTAAAAACAGCGTAACTCTTGGAAAAAGGAGTTGCTGGCAGCCAGAAACGGAGCAGGTGGATCTCTGCTTCTCGTCTGCCTGTCCAGACACTGCTCAGCTCTGAAGGGTGCAGGAAACCACGCCCACTGCTGACACGCCCCCACAGTTTCAGACTAAGGGAAAATAAGGTTTTTTCATGATTTTTGACACTTAATTTTATAAGGAAAACAATGTTTTTAATCAGTCAGATTTATATGGGTGATTAATAACACATATTTATGCCATGTGACAAACTAAAAACACAAATTTAATTTCACTTTACACGGTCTTTAACAGACATTTGGTTCAGCATGTGGTTGTGTGTTTAAACTCATGGCAACAGCCACCACGGGGTGAACTTTTATTAAAGAGTTGTAATGAGTGAGACCTATCATAAGGCAGCTCGCGTATTGATTACCTATGAAGAGCACTCGGTGGAGACGTGCTTTGATCCATAGATAATGCTTTGCTCAGGGAGGCTCAACTTGCCTCGCTGCCAAACCTCTGATTTGCCACCCACACGTGAAGTTTAGTTGAGTAGTCTGAGTTGAGGACACGAATGGCTGTTTACAAGATGACGAAAGAGACTTTCACAGATAAAGAAAGAAAAAAATAGTATTTTAAAGTAAAAGAAAATGGTCAATAAATCACTGATAAAAGTAGACCATGAACTTATTTATGAAAAATAAAACACTTGTATAATACATTTGTAAAAGTCTGATAATATACAGGTAATTACAAAACTACATTTCACTGTTCCCAATTTATTTGTTGTCACTGTAGGTTTTGGGTAACTATTCACTTGTTAATGTTTACCAATAATTTTTTTGTTTGTTTTTTGTTTTGTTTTGTTTTGAGTAATAGTGAGGAGATATTGCCACAATGAAAACTTTGTTTTTTAGCCTAACAGGAAAGAAATATATAATAATAATAATAATAATAATAATAATGTCTATTCCTGTCATCTGCGTATGTTCCCATACACAGACGAAATTCGTCTCTGCATTTAACCCAACCACCTACCAGGTGGTGCAGTGAGCAGCCCGAAAGCGCTCGGGGAGCTGGAGAAATAGGTGTGCACTCATAGACACCCCAAGCTGGGTAGTGGCCGGGGCGCGAACCCGCGACCTTCGGATCCGTAGTCAAAAGCCCTGCCACTAGACCATATATCACTTCAGTCAGAAAAATATTATTTGAAGGTAAATAAATTAGGGTGGCATGCTGGTTCAGTGTTGCTTCTCAGCAAAAAGGTCATCGGACCAAATCCTGGCAAAGGACCTTTCTGGGTGGAGTGTGCATGTTCTTTTCATGCATGCGTGGGTTTTCTCTGGGTACTCCGGTTTCCTTCCACAGACCAAAATCAGCATGTTAGACTGATTGGTGACTCTAAATTGTCCCTAGGTGAGAGTGAGAGAGTGAATGGTTGTTTGACTTATTTGTCTCTGTGTCTTCTATGTTATGGCCTGGAGACTTGTCCATAGTGTCCCCTGGACAGGGTGTGGCACAGTTATGATTATACATACATATACACATACATTCTCGTCCCCCTTAACAACTCTCTGCTATCCCCCTCCCCTCAGGTCAAGAGCCTCGGTGTCATCCTCGACACCACTCTCTCCTTCACTTCACACATCAACAATATTACTCGGTCTGCCTATTTCCACCTCCGTAATATTAACCGTCTCCGTCCTTCTCTCACGCCCCGCTCCACAGCCATCCTGGTGCACAGTCTTGTGACTTCCCGTATTGACTACTGCAACTCCCTTCTCTACGGCCTCCCCAACAAATCTCTCCACAAGTTACAGATGGTCCAGAACTCAGCTGCCCGTGTCATCACTCAAACCTCCTACTATGATCACATCACTCCTGTCCTGCAGCAGCTCCACTGGCTCCTCCTACTATAACCACATCACTCCTGTCCTGCAGCAGCTCCACTGGCTCCCGGTTAAATCACGCATCATCTTCAAAATTCTACTCCTCACGTTCAAAGCTATCCACAACCTTGCCCCTCCTTATCTATCTGACCTCCTACAAATCTCCATCCCATCACGCTCTCTCAGGTCCTCCTCTTCACTACAACTCCATGTACCCTCTGCCCGCCTCTCCACCATGGGGAGCAGGGCCTTCACCTGCTCTGCCCCTCACCTCTGGAACGCTCTACCGCCCGACCTTCGAAACACCACCTCCCTTTCTCTGTTCAAGACTGCCCTGAAAACACATCTCTTTAGACTAGCTTATCATTAACTTTACTAAATGTATTTTTATCTTCCATTTTATATCCTTTATGTATTTTATATTTCAATTTGTCGCTGATAATGTTTGCTCTGTATTCACTGTGTTGGTTTGTTAAGTGTCCTTGGGTGTCATGAAAGGCGCTTTTAAATAAAATGATTATTATTATTATTATTATTATTATACATACTGGTGACCCCTGCGACCCAAAAAGGAAGAAGTGGGTAAAAATAATGGATAAATGCATGGATGGATGGTAAATAACTTAAAACGGGGGCATTAAAGGAAAATAAATCTATTTTAAAAAATGACCTAAAAAACAACCTATCTACTAGTTTTTAAATAAAAATCTCACATTTAAGGCTAGATTTAAATTTAAAAATAATAATAATAAAAATAAATTACCATGTATACATTTTTTTGTTTTGTTTTTTCATCTGCTTCCTTCTTTGGGGTCGTCACAGCAAACACACTCGTGTGAACACCAAAGATCATGCTCAATAATCCAGGTGTAAAATCCAACAATGTTCAGTCAGGTCATTTTGACGGTTTTTTTTTTGTGCTGAGATGTTCCTTCCGTCATCCAACGGACTTCTTCAGTCTGAGGAACAACCAAACAAAACTGATTCTCTAACAACAACAACTTACTCCAAAGTGGGAAAAAAACAGTTATGTTGGTGCTATGATGGCCTCTGGGGCGCGCCCTCTCCTCTGGAGCCCGCCCTCTCCCTCGTCAAAAGTCATGTTAAAGTGGTTCAAAACACCAAAGTTCATGCTCAGTGACACTTGCATGAATACTTGGTAATTGTTTTTATGCCAGATACGCTTCCTGACACAGTCACAGACCACCGAACTACCACAGCTGAGTGGAGCAGAGAGCTGCCATCTAGGGTGCCCAGGTGAGCAGGTGGTGGACCCAGGGTGGGGAAGATGAGGGTGGTGGCAGGTGCTTCACCTTTCCCATCCACATTTTGATGTTGTTGGTCTGGGGAGTTGAACCGCTGACCTTCTGATCACAGGCCCACCTTTTCTAGCCTCTGCGCCACCACTCCCCCAAGTAACAGTATTTACAATATGGCCATGTAAAAGTTTACCTACGGTATAAAAAATACTGACAGTGTTATAAAATCTTCAGACTACTCAGTAGAGTTGTTAAATTTAGCTCCATTGTAAAGATTTTGACTACTGGTAAAACTATTCCCAAAAGCAAAATACTCTGCCAGACTCCAAGTTTTTTTTTTTTTTTTTGTCAGACTGAGTTTAACATATTTGATCTGACTTGTGTAAAACTTATAAAAATACAGTAAGTTTTCCACCCAAGCATCAGGCCTTGTTCAGCTGGAACCACAAGGCTAATGGTCTAGAACACATATAAAGTTGAAGGATGTGCTGTAACTTATAGTAGTGTGAACCCTGTGATTTCTTACAAGGGGAATTCAGTAGCAATATTTGGAAAAAAAAATCCTTTCTCATGTTGATTTACAATGGCATTGAATCTACCAAGCTGAAAATGGTTGTGGTGATAAAGCGAGAGAGAGAGAGCTGCTGCAGTAGACTGAACAGAAGGTGATGTGTGAATACACCTAGAATCACTGGTCCCCTTGAGACTGGGGAGCGGATGGTTAGATTGCAGAGTTACCCCATCACTGGTGATCCATGCAGGCTGACACGCAAGCTAAAACCTTTATCACAAAGCACACAGTGAGGAATGGCATTACAACGGATGCACGTATGGGCACACACTCATACACACGTGACTCAACCTTTATTTCAATGCAAATAAGGGTTCACCGTTCTTCTGGAAAGGTTTTATTTGACTACATTTTCTCTTCCCTATCGTATGGAAAATATCGCTTGTATAGAGAGCTCTAAGGCAGAACAGAGGTACTTGCAGTGTGTTGCTTAAACTGATTTATCAATCTAAGTAAAACAGCATAAAGTATGTTTTTTCTTGTATAGCTGCTCTTTCTTTAAAAGGGAAAGGATGCAAAGCATTTTCACGGTAAAGGATGTTCATTTAAAATTTTAATTGTTTAGCTCCAATACGTTGCTTGCTGTGTCTCTTCTGAACTGCACTCCTGTAGCATTAAAGATGAAGCTAGGTTATTTTGCTCTCCCAGTGGGCCTTTGTGCTCGAAAGAACGAAGGCTCCACGCTTCATCGGATAAATTACAGCCAATTAAATGTGTCTGTTATCACCCAATAATTACCGCTAACACTTCTGCAAGAAATAGGCCTGACGAAGCAACAGCTATGGACATGGAATTGACCCAAATACATCAAGATGAGTTTCCATTTTTTTTACCTCTTTAATCAGCACTCATCAACAGAGGCCTATCATTGAACCGTCATGACATCCTTCACTTTGAATCATACGGAGATGTGTGTTGCTCAGTTAGCATTCACACAGTAAGTATTTATACATACAGATGCTGATTGTGCTTACGTGTGCGTCTGTACCTGTGTGGGTTTATAGTAACAGTGCAGCATGTGCACATGCTGCATGGATGTGCTGGGTTAGCCGAGGTCAGAACTGATGGAGTGGTCTTCCTCAGAGACAGCCAGCGGCCCTGAAGGATTGACGCTCTGTGACACAGCTCTCCATCAGCCTGATTAGTCACCTCTTTGATGTAGCAGCCTATATGAATGCAGTCCAATAGGGGACAGTCTGATTCCTGCCAACCAAAATGAGCTGACTGAAGCAGATGGTGAATCATGGGTCAAATATCACACTGGAACTTCTTCAATTGAGGAAAAGGATTTCATACAACTGCTTTATTTTAGTGGATATGTTGCAGATGTCTTTGAATAACTCTCATTTCCTACAGTTGCCTTCTAGTCTTTTTATTTAAGATTTCAAAGGGTAAGCATTAAGCAAAACATTTATGTCATCACCTTTACTTCTATGGAATCCATTAGGCTGAAAACACATTGGGAGCAGCTCGGTGTGTCCTTGGAATGCTGTTGATTTAAAAGCTTAAAACATATAGGACGTGTCACACTGTAGTGTGTGCTAACAGATCAGCTTACAAATGTTAGCTTTATACTATTTCTTTCTCACCAATTAAAAAAAAAATACAAATACAGTAGATCACATGACTTTTTAAAATTTTGCCAATGTCTTTAAGATTCATTCATTCATTCATTCAACCTTTATTTATACAGGCTAGCCTCGTTGAGCCACGGGGACTCATTTACAAGCGGGACCTGTTTCACTCACAACCAGGGTCAATTTAGAGTTTTGGTCACATATATAACCTCAAAGCTTTTTCCATGCATTTTAAGACATTTGATATTAAGGAATGTTACAACTAAACAAAAGAAGAACGGATCAAAAGAAGTTTAGAAGAGATGTTACCAGAACCCCAAATGTTAAAGCAGATAGTGAGAACATTAACAAATGTATTGTTTCAGGAGTATTTATAACAGTTTCAAGAGACACTATGATATGCAGCATTGGTCAGTGTAGGGGTCATAATTGGAAAATAATGGAGAAATGTATATTTTATTTAACCTTGGTTATCGAAACATGTAAATATAAGCCTGAACTCTTGAGAGTGAGTTTCTTGGTGTGCCAAAACTGGCCTGAGGTAAGAATATTTTTTTTCCTTGTAAACTTGTCGTCATGCTGCACAAATGCAGCTACAGCGTGCGCTCTCAGAACATTATTACCTGCAGTGTTCCCTCAGTGAGGACTGAACTAGGCAAAAGGACCTTCTCCTACTCCACTCTTTCCTGGAACATCTTGCAAAAAGATCTGAAGCGCTCAACCTTGACCTCTCTAAGAGGCTTTAAACATCTGTCAAGTTCCTGGCAAAAACCAATACATTACAGACATGTTCCTGTTTTTTATTTTTTATTTTTTTTATTTTTGATGGCCTCCCTTCTCCCCTTACAGCCATGCTTTCCACACCATTATTATGAAATAATTATTCTAGTAATTATCTAGTGGAGTTTTTTATTTTTAGTAATAGAATAGAAAGAAAGGAAAGACGGAAAGTAAGACTACAAAATATAAGAAATATACACAAAGAGAGCACAAGGCAAAACACCCGACCACTGTCTGTACACCTGCAAAGAACATGACAAAACACAACAACAAAAGACTTATGTATAAAGAACTTTGAATATTCATGGCTTTGCAGTAAATTTCTATAAATATATATATACCCATATACTGTATACGTTTTTAGTTTTCTAATTTACCTTATTATCTAGATCTTTTTTTTTTTCCGCTACTATTCCTTTTGATTATCCTTTTGTGTGCTATTTTGTTTTGAGTTGTTGAAAAATAAATTTAAATCTGTATGCCTATTTTATGACTGTCATTGTTACTCACTGTTGTCATCACTCTTCGTTAAAGAAATCAGCTCTCTCTTGTAAATGAGTCTCCGAGGCTCAATGGGATTAACCTGTATAAATAAAAGTTGAATGAATGTTATTCAATTCAATTCAGTTTATTTATATAGCGCCAAGTCACAACAGAAGTCATCTCAGGACACTGAACAGAAACATCCATATACTGTATGTAAAAAATAATAAGTTAACAGTTCTCAATAAGTTAATGTTATCAACAAGCTGTACCAAATTTCAAACTTTGTGAAATAAGCAACTTTAGATGGATGTGTGCCTGAGCACATGGTCAAACTTGCAACAGCTCTTTTGGCTCTGTGGGTGCAGACAACATTTTATAAGATCAAAGCATTAACCAGTCCTGGGGCTCAGGTATCATCCTCCCAACACGACTTTTGCACATTCGATGGGTCAGCCTTTACTTCAGACATCTTCAGGGAGTTTACGACACTCAAATATTCCACCTGGAATGGGCCGCCATCAGGTTTTAAGATAAGCTGGACGCAATACAAGCCCCTCAGCTCTCGACGCGTGACCAGCAGCCACACTGGCAGCCGAGCTGTATCAGCTTGACTACAGCAGCCACATGCTGCCTCCCTATCTCTCTTCCCCTCCCCTCCAGGTGCTCTTTGACAGAAATAATTGAGGTAGGGAGGTGGTGGGAGGTTAATGAAGCACTCCCAACACACAACTGACCTTTCCCCAGCCCCTGCGCAAATCATCGCAGCACAGTTTTTTGGACATTTTTAAATGAAAGCCTTTAAATAATTTATCTAACTATAGTTCCCGGAAGGCCCTTCATTAGAGATTGGCTGTGACATTTCCCTCCTCCTCCCCCCCAGCCTCTCATACTTACTGCCTCACATCCAGTCCAAGAATATCACTGTCGATTTCTCTTGCCTTTGTCTCTTTGCCGCTGTCATCTCTCTCGCTCTTTTTCTATGTGGCATTAGTGACATTAAAGATTGGGATCTCCGGTGTGTTCCAAACATGGCTGGGAAATGACAATCAAGTGTAAAAACACAAGATGTGATTTGACTGGAGTGGAATGAAAACAGAGCCAGCTTGTTCTTTCCAGTGGGGGGCACAGCTAGCCAAAAGGTTAACTTTGCTAACCCATATTTTGCTAACAAAAAATTAGCTTTGATAATGCTTAACTTCTAAACAGGTGAAAATAATTAGTGGAACCTAATGTCACTCCATCTGCATTGCTTTGTCTTCATCTCCTTCAAGTTGAAGCCGTGTCGACCAATCACGTCTTGTCACGCACGTCCACAACAGAGAGGAAAAACTCATGAATTTTCTTCATTGTGGCCAGATTGGGTGGGTTTCATTCTGATTTTGCGAGTAAAAATTGCCTTGGGCAGGTGGGGATAATTTGGGCAGATCTGGAGTCAGATCCGAAGTTTTAAAGTTAACCTATATTTCAAACAATCGTTCATCATTGTTGGTTCATAGTCAGAGTCAGAGTCAGAGAGTCTTTATTGTCATTTGCACCGCATGTGGTACATGAGATGAAAACGAGATTATGTACACGAGGTCCCAGTTACATCCAACAACAAATGAAAGAGAAAAACAGTAATAACATCTAGAACTAACTAAGAAAAACATCAACTAGTAATACACAGCAGCACGAACATGAGTTTGTATGAGCAGATGGTCACAGATGAACACAGATGAATACAGCAACAAGAAAACAGATCAGCATCAGTATGATGTGATATTTTGCAGTGTTTATTTTTTATAAATATTTTTATATAATATTTTTTATAAATAAAAATTTATAGTAAAGCTACTATTACCTTTCTCCATCACTGATTGGCTTTATTGTCATCTGCCAGGGCGATCACATCAGAAAACTGGTGAGGCAGTTTTAGCGGACACCTTGTTGAGTGGGCTGGCCCGCTGCAATGTTACGTCAGAGCTTCCGCCATATTGGATATGTGGCAGATCCGCTGGTCAACTACTACAAGGAAATGGACTGAACTTCATAAAACGCCATTCTACAAAGTGTTTTAAGTTGAAACCTGTCATTCACACTAACTAATATACAATATTTGGAAAACAAACAGGCACCAAAGACATTTGTGAATTTTTACATGATTTTTAAAAGTGTTTACTCCTTAAATATTTAGGTTATAGGTAAGCACTAAACCAACATACGTATTATTTTGGGTGTTTACGACAACTAACATGTGCAACAATATTCCTGAGGTGATAAATATAGAAATATTCATATTTAACATTTAATCTGTGTCTACCAGATCCTGAAATGTGACGTGTGGATTTTCAGAATAAAGAGCATTAACGTTCACATTTAACTGATTTTAATTAATCACATTGATGAACACATAAACACAAAT
>JBBPBX010019281.1:31238-44609 GCA_038048925.1 Garcialebias charrua
TTCTGTTTACTGTAACTGATAGAAAATAATTATTTGAACTGTCCTCGTTAAACTCAGTCCAACACTCATCTCCTCTAATTTGTAATTTACTCTTGCAGATACTTGTTCTTTCACTCAGGTGACATCCTATCATCTCACTGCTGTTGCCCTTTTTATTGTTATTGCCACTCACATACAGTAATTTGCTTTTTTGTTAACTGAGCAATATAAAATGGGCTAATCCCTTTATGAGAGAGCGCATGAGGCCGAGTTTGTCAACGAGTGTTTGTTAATGAATGGCGCTCGTATCATTGGTATGCACAATGTGTTATTGTGTAATGTGTAGGTGTGTATGTGTATGTGTTTTGTCTGGGCTAATTTCCACCCTGCTAGGGTCCTAGAGGACTAAGCTGCTTTTGACCTGATAAGCTCATTAGAATTCCACACTAATTACAACACCACCAGATGAGAACAGGTCCCAAACATCAGCCTGCGTGGAGCGAGAGTAGAGTGAGAGAATTTAGTGATTTACATTTGTAGTTGATGAGGGGAAAAATCAAATTTTACAGAAAGGACAGTGAGATTTCCAGAAAAGACATAAAGACTATAAAGTGGAACAGGTATGTGAAAGGAACTGTTGAGCAGATATTACGGTGGCCGAGGGGTGCAAACGCGCTGCAAAAAGAAAACGGCGCTCCAAAAGTTGAAACACGCATCAAAATGAAAACAACAGCGTTACAAAAGTTGAAACACGCATCAAAATGAAAACAGCAGCGCTCCAACAGATGAGGCGCACTGCAAAAGATAAGTCGCGCTCCCAAAAGGGGACGACCTGCAAATACAGAACGAGCTGCAAATAGAAAAGCCACAACGGAAGTGCTCCAGACCACTAGGGGCAGTCGAACAAAGAACAAATCATAAGCATATTATAGTTTTCGGAATGGCAATAGTTATTTGTGTATTTTAACTTATTTATTACTGAAGAATATTTTACACATCGAAACTATCTCGTTGTATTTGTTTTAATACTGTGCGATAGTGATGAAATGTATTGATGCTCGGTTGGCTTAGTGGTCTAACACATTGCCTCGAATGTGGGAGACCTGGGTTCGATTCCCGGTCTCGGAAATTTTTGTGGTATTAATTTCTTTTTTTTTTTAAAGCCTTTTGTTTTGGATAAATCGGGTGGAATAGATAAATACATCTACATGTTTATTCTTTGTTGTTGCTTGGTTTATGTTGGTGGCTAGAGTTTTAGTTTGTTTTAGGCAGCAGGCGTGGGGAGGAGGTTGGGGGTTGTCACGCCTCCTCCAGCAACAACCTAAAACAAGCTAAAAGTCTTGCCAACAACATAAACCAAGCAACAACAAATAATAAACATGTAGATGTATTTATCTATTCCATCCGATTTATCCAAAACAAAAGGCTTAAAAAAAAAAATTAATACCACAAAAATTTCCGAGCCCGGGAATCGAACCCAGATCTCCCACATTCGAGGCATTGTGTTAGACCACTAAGCCAACCAAGCATCAATACGTTATCACTCTATCGCACATTATTAAAACAAATACAATGGGACAGTTTTGATGTGTAAAACATTCTTCAAGTTAAAATACACAAATAACTATTGCCATTCCGAAAACTATAATATGCTTATGATTTGTTCTTTGTTCGACTGCCCCTAGTGGTCTGGAGCACTTCCGTTGTGGCTTTTCTATTTGCAGCTCGTTCTGTATTTGCAGGTCGTCCTCTTTTGGGAGCGCGACTTATCTTTTGCAGTGCGCCTCATCTGTTGGAGCGCTGCTGTTTTCATTTTGATGCGTGTTTCAACTTTTGGAACGCTGTTGTTTTCATTTTGATGCGTGTTTCAACTTTTGGAACGCCGTTTTCTTTTTGCAGCGTGCTGTTCTGTTTTTGCAGCGCGTTTGCACCCCTCGGCCACCGTAAGATATACTTTTTATACTTTATACTTCGGGACAGTATTACACTCTATTTCATTTTTGCTGTTGGTGAAACTTTTTATAATTTTATACTACTATGGAAAACTACTATGAAAAAACTCAGGACAGTATTACACTCTATTTCATTTTATGATTATGTTTATTAAATGTTGGTGTTTTGGTGTTGGTGAAACTTTTTATACTTTTTTTACTACTATGAAAAACTACTATGCAAAAAACTCAGGACAGTACTAAACTTTTATTATTTCATTTTATGCTTGTTTATTAATTGTTTAGTGTTTAAATGGTTACTGTTGCACCGAGGGACTGAGAGAGAAATGCAATTTCAATCCTGTGTATGTCCTGTACATATTGCAGTTCTGAAAATAAAATCAAAAAAGGCGTTCAATACAGGATCAACTGGACTTTATTCAAATAAAGTCCAGTTGATCCTGTATTGAACGCCTTTTTTGATTTCATCATGTCCTGGACGACTGAGAATCTTCACCAGCATTCTGACAATAAAGTTGACTTTGACTTTGACTTAAGAAGGGAAAGCTGAATGAAGGAAGTGTTATGACTTGTACAGTGAGCAGCAGAAATCACAGTCGATCATAAAACTGATGCAATCAAGAGAAGACGACAAGTGAACAAAAAGAGAACAAAAAGGAGGGATTGTAAATTAGCTGCAGCCGAACATTTTTTCTCTCACTTGTCGAGGCTAAACTGAGGGCAGCAGGGAGTGGGGCCCGATATGTCAGAATCTCCCCGGCAACCAATCCTTCTTCAGCCTCCCCCATATGCACACACACACTCACACACACACTCCACATGCAGCACCTTGTTGAGAGTTGGGTGGCGTGTTTGCATCCAGGCCCGGATAACATCTAAAGCGAGCCAGAAAATTTATAACAGGGTCTCTATCTCGTCTTCATCACCTGCTAAAATCCTGAATGGCTCTCTTTTCACACTCTCTCATCCCTCATATCTTTATTGTCTTGTAACAGACTGCAGTCAAAAGAACCCCGTGTGTGTTCAGTCTATACATGTATTTCTATGCACTTGCATGTTTACAATTGTGTGCATTAATGTGTTTGGGATGTGTTGTCTGGGGGGTAAAAGCACTCATGGGGGACCATCTGCCTCAACCTCTATTATTCCTATCCATTTGCTGTTTTCCTCTCACTCTGCTGCAGAATGTGAAACGGAATTATTAGAGTATGTCGATTTTTTTTCCTCTGTGTCAACATGCAGCTTCTCTGTAATCCCACTGTAGAGCCATGGGCAGTCGATCAGTGACTCAGTGCTGTAGTTCGAAGCCACAAGAGCCACAGGCCTGAGACGTTCACTTGGCTTTTTAAGAGACGCTGAGCCCCCACCCCAAGGCTGTTGATTGTGTGTCTGAGAACTCTGACTTTAGGTGTGTATGCATCCACAGAACGTACTAATATGTACTTGTCCACAGTGTATGGGTGCACTGATCTTATGCTAATATTGAATATTGATCCTAAACTGGCTGATATTGCTGTGAGCGTTGCAAAGTATTGATGTGTTCAGTTCCATTCTTTGACTAATTGCTTGGTTTTTTTTTAAATTAATATTCAGAGTAATGTAGAAATATAAATATAATTTGTTTCTTGCACCAGCTAAATGTGACTGAAATGGTTGTTTCTTGGACATTTTATGTAAACAATTATTACCTGACCAGTTTTAGAAAGCACTTTGAACCAATCCAGTTAGTTTGAGTCAAGGAATAGTGATGTGAAAAGCAAGTTTCAGCTGCATGGCTCGCTGCAGTCTTAAAACAACTCCAATTTTTACAAAACATATAGTCATACAGGCCAACACAAGTTTATAAACCATTACATCACTGTAAGTTTTGCATATCATGGTTATTTATAAATCTATGTTCATTTGCAAGAACAAATACTGTAATTTCCGGACTATTGAGTGCACCCTAATAAAAGCCACGCCCACTAAATACATTTCAAAAAGAATAATTGTGTAGCCTACATATATAGACTGCGCTAGTCTATAAGCCATGGGTGTCCATGTTGTAACATGAGATATTTACACAGAAAGATTTTTAAAACTTTTAATTAAATACATACTAGTAACATAAACAAATGCGTACAGTAATTGTTTTTCTTTTTTTTTCCTGAACAGAGTCTGTAACATGGCTGGTTAGAAAAAAAACAGTAGTCTACCAGGAAGTCACTGATCACTATCTCCATCAGACTTGAGCAAAAGTTACTCTGTGGTTTGTTTCACTTTGGAGTAAGCTGATGGGGGAAGAATCAGTTTTGTGTTGTGTGTTTCCTTGACTGATGAAGCCTTCTGGATGGAAGGTGAAACGTTTCAGCACAAAAAAAGAAACTGTCCAGATGACCTGACTGAAAATTGTTGGATTGTATACCTGGATTATTGAGCATGGACTTTGCTGGCTTTATTTATACAAGTACTGTAGTCTCACTGAGTCACGAGGACTCACCCCCCAATTGGACAGTTATGTGAGTGCTTGGATGTGACGAGACTAAAGGCCCCGGTATAGCTCTGCGTTCGGCCGAACGCCGCTCTACGCACGCGTTCTATGCACAGACAGTTCACAGTATAGCTCTGCGTTCGTTCTCGTGTTAATGTTCGCGTTTTCGCTCCAAATTCTTGATGTTATTTGAGCAGCAGCAGGGCAGAGCGTTTACCTATGGGACAAATTGAGGTCGCTGATTGGTCATTTGCTGACACGCCTACTGAATTGATTGACAGGTCGGGTGGGGGAAAAAAGGCACGAGCTGCAGCCACAGCGGTGTTCTGTGTTTATATGTTAATAAAAAAGTTCTAAAAAATAAAATAAAAACAGGGAGCATTGGTCCAGCACACCAAGAAATCTGCAGAACCTCGCGCAGCCACGTTGGACACGAGTTTAATTCGCTAGTGACAAATTCATTAATTTCCTCATCAATTCAGTCATGGAGTCAGCGGAGGAGGAAGCGATCACTTGACTTTTGGCAAAAAACAAACAAAAGAAAAGTCCAGATCAGGGATGAAGAAGGGGAATTTAATATATTTGTGTCATATACAAAACAGTCCGGCGCCAAGCAGTTTATTGTGAGAC
This sequence comes from Garcialebias charrua, assembly GCA_038048925.1. NCBI lineage: Eukaryota > Metazoa > Chordata > Actinopteri > Cyprinodontiformes > Rivulidae > Garcialebias > Garcialebias charrua. The sequence goes on from JBBPBX010019281.1 coordinate 36,270, forward strand.
AACCAATGGTGTAGTCTATGTGATACTCAGGCATACGGAGTATACCCACTAGAAAAGCTTAAGAATTTCAGTATACCCACTTAAAAGTGCCCAATGACACATGACTTATCATTAGACATGTGTCATCGATACGTTAAACGGCAGTTGAACGCTTCCGAAACAATCTAACGGTATGCAACGCTGTGCTTTGATACTGTTGCATAAATTCTCTAACATGATTTTAATACAAAGCCAACTGTTGTACAATGTTTGTTGTTCATTTATTCATAAACATAAGAAAAAAATTGGAAATGTTCAATACGCTTAAAAATCAAAATATATTAACGATTACATTGTACTAACCAGTGTACTTTGGTTTCTAAGCACAGTATACCCACTACAAAAATGTAGACTACACCACTGGAGACAACGTGCTTGCATTCGCGATCGTAAAATTTGAGCTTGGCGCATTCGTGCCCGCATTCAAACGCTTGTGCCTCTGCGCTCGAACGGCGTCGAGCGGCATTCGGCCAAAAGCAGATCTATACTGGGGCCTTAAATGTTTTGGCAGCAGGAAGCTTGTTAGCCTGTCAAAACATAAATTATTTTTTAAAAATCCATAAATTAGCTGCAGCATTGGATAATCTGTGAGGTTCAAAGCCTGTGAAAAAAGTAGCAGCCTATAGTCCGGAAATTACGGTACCTTCAATGACTCTGCTTCTAAACAATAAAGAAAGTTCTGCTTGGTACCACTTTACATTTATTTATTTTAACATTTTAAAAATTTTATAAACACACAATATTTCTTTTATTAATTAAATTGGAAACACTTTAGATGAAAAGTTATATTGCAATAAATAAAACAAGAAATAGGGACACTTTTCTTGCCAAACTGTGAGCGTACATTTGTCTTTTTCATTTGATTTTGCTTTCTCCGTGATCCCAATATCAATAAATATTTGTCAAGAATCCTTAGTTTAAAAAAAAAACATCAAAAACTGAAGTAAAGAAGTACATAAGAACAAACTTATTTAGCTTCTACGAGTTTATGAAAACTGCCTTGTAGGATTTTTTTTAAGTGTTCATATCCATCCATGATAAAATAAGATGATAGCCAGGTTTTGTTGTGAGAAAGCATTTTATTGGTGCATCTGTTTAACTGTTTTGTTTTAATTAAATTTGATGTTGTTGAGTCTTTTTTCAACATGTTGTTCCTAAACATGCTTCGAAACAGTAAAAGAGAATCAGTTGAAGAAGGTTATAGCAATAAATCAATTATCAATGTCTCAAGTAATTATGTTTTTATCATAGATTTTAGTGCATGTTTTGATGTATTACAATGAAAAATGAAAAATGGAAAGGTTAAATCCAAAACACACTTGACCAGGTTTACAAAAAATGTATTACACTTTTTAAATACAGTTTAAACTTAAAACAAAAAAAGCAAAGTACGGTACCAGTATCGTTTGAAATTAAATTTTGATCAAAAATATTTTCTGCACTCATGCTTCTTTTAAAGACATGTCATAATTAATATTAACAGCTACTAATTGCCCTAGTAATAAATCAATAAATAAACATTTCTTGAACGAATGCTTATCACTCGCTGTTTTTAAAACCAGAGTTTTGGACTTGAGAAAAGATGAAGTTATATCTGTTTAGGTAAAATATTTAGATTAAACTAAAGCCTCCTGTGTGATCTCATGCCTTAACGAGAGTTGTAACTTTCAGAGTAGATGTTGAGAATGACTCTCAGCTACTACCACTTTCTGTCAAACTGACTAAGTTATAGCCACTTTTGTGTAGACTAATGTCAATTAGCTGTGGCAGCCATCTTGAATTGCATCTTTTGGCAGCACAAAATACTAATCATTAAAATCAATGTTTATTCGCAACAAATATAATTTCTATATTTTATATAATTTTAATTTTAGTTGGAAACCTTAATCCCTGTTATTCTGCATATTACAACAACGTGTACACTGCCATCTTGTTCAACACTATGCTTTTTTTTAAAAATCAGTGACCAAAAGGTGCCTCGTGCGCAGTTTTTAACATTTCAGATTTATTTGTTAGTTCTGTGAGAATATATTTTAATTTTTTCGTAAACATTTTGTTCACATAAAGATTTGAGATTTACAAGATTTTACATCCTCAAGTACAAAGAACAGAGTGAAAACATTGGATTACTGCATTCCTATAGTAAGATGAGTCTGTCATCCTCTGCACGTAGACATAATGTATGAGTGTGTGTGTGTGTGTGTTTGTAATTGATGTGCATCATACTCCAGGCAAAAGTGTGTGCCTCCCTTTAGCTGCAGCTGGTGGGTGGGCAGAGCAGAGATGAGTGAGTTAGCCTCTGGCACACATCTGCACCTTGGGACCAGCAGCTGATGGCGCCAGCCATCTTTGGCACCACTTCGTCCCCAGACCCTCCACAGGCTGAGCACCTCATGAGATGTGCGCCAATATAGTTGTGTATGCGGAAATGACTTTTTTATTTTGGGGGCAAATCTCTCAAGATGTTACCTTTGAGCTCTGATGAATTTATGCAATGTTCATAAATATAAGAAAATAATGAATGTGTAGTGAGGTTTGTGTGCTTTCAGAGACATGTCAAGAAGTGTGTCCTTGGAAGCTGGGGCTGTGCATTCTTGGCAGAAGAGAACAGGGACATGTGCCTCTACTGGGATGCCACTTAATTGGACTGAATGTTTCACTTCACTCATTCCTCAGTTTTGCTACATCTTTTTCTCTCTGCTTGTCTCAGTTTCTGCCGAATGCGACACATGTACATCACCTCCTCACAAACTTAAACTCACCACCGCCTTCTTCACCAAGCCCAGTCCGTCCGTCTCTGTCTGTCATTCAGGCCTGAGAAACAGCAGAGGGCTTGATAGGTGGTCACAGCCTCTCTTCTCCCCACCCATTTTTTATTTGTTTTATCCTCAAACCTTCTCTCGCTGATGGTCCTCGGGTGGGCTGGGTTGCACAGAGACACACATGCTAGCCCCACGTTCCCCTTTGTGACACAGTCGTCAGAGGTTGATGCATTATCACATCACAGAGGAAGCATGTGAACCTGTAGGACCACAAACAAATTATTATGAACACTCCACAATGTATCCAGATGTTTAAATTTAAGCAAACATAGATTTTACCAGACTGAGGAGTGAAAATGAGTCTCTTTAACAAGATGCTGGTGAAGATTCTCAGTCATCCAGGACATGATAAAATCAGAACAAGCGTTCGATACAAAAACAACTGGACTTTATTTGTTACAGAAAACGTTTCACCCTCTATCCAAAGGGCTTTTTCAATTCAAAGAGCAGGCTGTGTGACAGTGAAGTTATAAACAGGCTGACATGCCACGTACCAACCTATGTAAATTGGAAGCTGAGATAACGCCCACACATACCTGAGATAACATACCCATCCTATGTAAATTGACAAATCAACACATCACACCTTAACTGTAGGGGGTGTCTTAAGGTCTTTGTTACTCTAATTCACAGAAGCAGCTACTCACCCTTGTTCTGACTTTTTAAACAAGAGTCAACCCACCTTATTTAAAACCTTGCAACTGCAACATTCTTTTTTATTTCCTTAAAAAAATAGAATATTGTATAAAGTAACATCACAGTATTATTAGGAGTTACAGATGTTTATGTGTATTTTTTTCTTTTTTTGGGGGGGGGGGAGTGGATGAAACAGATTTCAGAGGGAACTAGACCAAATAAATTGGACTTATGGGCGCTGACTGGCAGAGGGAAAGTGGTCTTGACATAGCCACAGTGGTGTGTGAACTGCACTGGATGGTGCAAACTGCAGATGACATCACCTGTAGCAGTCGCCACACCATCCAGGATATCCACCACAGTCGATGTCTGTGTAAAGCACGCAGCATCATTAAGGACCACACTCACCCAGCACAAGGACTTCTCTGTCTACTACCCTCAGGCAGACGATACAGGAGCCTCCCATCATGCACAAAAAGACTCAAAAAAAGACATTTATTACCCACAAGCTGTCAGATTACTGAACAACTGATAATAACATTGCATCAAGCCACATCTGTGACACCTGTGACGCTTAGGGCCCCATGGAGGGTTGAGCCAGCACTTGCCCCTATGCTCACCCCATAGCTCCACCATCGCACCTGCTGTGGATACATGTGCTCCCTCCACTCACCAGGATCTGTCATTCTGCACCTCGCTGGACAAGCAAAAAGACAATAATTAAAACTGTTTGTATACAAAGTGTAACTCACACCCACTTGAATATCTCGCACAAAAAGCACACTTGCACTGTCTGCTCTATTTTAGTCCAGAAAAACACTCATCTCAAGCACTACAAACATTCACTACTCAAATTACCTAAAGTGGCTGGGAATATTTGCATGCCACTTGTTCTCTATGTATCCAGCACTTATAAAAACACAACAAATGAAGCAAACATGAGTAAAAATCTTAAGCCTGTTGGTGTGTTGGGTTATTTCTCTGCTCGTGAACACATTTTTTTGGCATTTTACACTTTGGCTTGGCGGAGAGAGCAGAGGGATGCATTTTGACGACAGTTATTAAGGAAGTGTTCCTCATCTGTGAGAGGCTGCTGTCGTCCATCAATTCTGCCCGAATCTGGCAAAGTGCTGTCATCTTCTCCTTTCTCCTATTTATGACTCTGCTTTGACTCAGACGGCAACTTCCAATTTACACAGGGCCACAAATCACCTGGGCTAAGGGAGAACCAGGTTTCCAGGCTGTAGGAAGATTTGATGGTGTAAGCTAATGGGCTCAAGAGAAAAAAAAAACATACAGGAACGTGTTTTCATTGGTTTGGATGCTGGTATGAAGTAGTTGCCTGATTTTCATCTTCTTGATGAATCTGTGCACAGATGAAGAGAACAAATTGTTTACCGGTGATTTTTACATTGGCCATTTCTACATAAGTTCACCTTTGAGGGTCTTCACATTTCTTTAAGTTTGGATTTTGATAACTTCCTTTCATCAGACTAAGTTGGACGTCTTCACTGGAGATTAAATCTGATGAACAAATACAGAGAAACGGAAGCTGGAAGGAAAAGGCTCAGCTTGTGTTTGAGTTCAACGGGTTGAGATGTGAAAGAAATGATCATGTTGCACCTGCAGGACTAGTTTGACTGAAACCTGGTCATGTGTGTTCAACTGAATCAGTGCTCTGCTTAAAGAGAAAAAAAATAAAATAATTAAAATAAGCACATCATATTAATGAATACATGCCCGCAGCGTCTCAAAAGAGAAAGCCCTGCTGTTATTGCTTTAAGCCAGGTTTATAAAGTGGTTTGTAGTTCATAAAACAATCGTAAATACTATAATCTCCTTCTTGCACAAACATCTTATCATAAAACAATAACAAGCATAAAACATCATTAAAGGATAAAACATAAAAGCGGCATAAAAGAAGTCGAATAAATCAGCGTTAGGGAAACGTCTAAACTCATAAGCATGAACGGGTGCGGAAAAACAGATTTCAGAAGATTGGGCTGTTTTTTTTTTGGTCAAATAGCAGCTGTAAAAAAGCACAGCTGTGCATGATAAAAAAAAATTTAAAAAATAAATCCACCTTCAAAAACTTGTTTTAGCTGCAGTTTCATGTCTTTTGATGGGGATTTAATTTTCACTTTTCAAATATTAGTTCTGAGAAGAAGGAACGTTGCCTTTGTTTAGTCAAAGCCGCCTCTGAAAACTTGCTTCAGAAAAGATGTGTATGCAACATACACAAACGTGAACACACACACACGCACACACACAATCTAACGCAAGCTCATATCACACATCACCCACGGATGGCAGGCTTTCACTTTTAAAAGATTGTTATGGAAGGAGCCATTACCGAGCAGAAGGTTTCAACCTCAATTATATGGAGAATATATAGTAGTTAGGCCGCTAATGAAAATGGAGGAGAGTGTCTACTCTTGCAAACAACATTCTTGGGAAGATGGGGGAAGTGATCCATTCTCTTTACGAGGAGTCGTACTTTTTACCTCTCTGATTGCCACAGCTTTAATGAAGAGCTTACATACCTGGGGGAATGATTCAGGAGCCCAGCATCAGACAATATATTGGACCAGGGCTCTAAATTAGAGGTCAGGAAAGCAGATTTTTATGTAACCTGCCTGTATATGAGCTCGTGGGTGTTGGTGCAGAACCTATCATTGATGTCTTTAGGCCAGTGAAAAGCTTTTTGTCCACCTGACTGGACTGAAGCCGCAAACGTTTTTGATCTTTCTACACATGCAGCGTGTAGCTCTCATGGATAATTCTGCTTTTTCATCTTCATCTTTCATGTCACAGTGCCAGAAGTATCAAGTCAGTTTGTAGCAGGAGAAAAAATTCAAGGTTTGAACTCAGGGAAGGAGATCGCTGCGTGCATTCCCAGATCACAGCAGGGTGTCAATGAGAATTTCCAGCCAACTGTTAGTCCTGTGCTCGTTTAATGATGAATAATTAAAGATAAAAATGGCTAAACATGTGCTTTTGTTGCTCAAAACATGTATTCAATCTGGATCCATCAGCATCCAGAACATACTGAGTGTGCATAAAAATATTTTGGGGTTTGTGGAAAAGATAGAGCAATCTGACAAACTAGATGTGTTCAAATGTAGCCTTTTGGCCTGGAGATTTCAGTCATTCAACTTTTATTTAGACAGATTAATCACAGTGAGCCTCAGGGATCTGTTTAGATGGACAAAAACGTAAAGAAAGTGACAACAAGTAGGAATTTGGAGGCAAAAAAAATTCCAACAGACTCTCAATCCATACCATACCATACCATTTTATTTATGGAGCACTTAAAACAGCAACAAGGCCAACCAAAGTGCTGTAACAACAAACAGGCAACATACAAAATGAAGTACAAAAAAAAAAAAACAGAATATAGACACAGAATCATCGCAGACAACAAATATAATGACCAAACACAGATCATCTGGTGTTGAAAGCAACAGAATAAAAGTGGGTCTTTAAACGGGATTTGAAAACCGAGAGGGAGGGGGTCTGTCTGACGAGCAGAGGTAATAATAATAATAATAATGAATTCAATTTATAACGCACTTTTCATTAATGAAAATCTCAAAGTGCTACAAGGTGCAACAGAATTAAATGTCAATAAAACAAGTAATAAAACAAGTAAAATCAATAACAATATCAACTAAGATCAAAAGTAGAATTATGAGGAGGTAGAGTAAGCTCGGTTGAAAAGAAAGGTCTTCAAGCCGCTCTTAAAGTCAACCACAGACTGTGAGGAGGTAACTCATTCCAAAGTCTTGGGCCTGCTACAGAGAAGTTCCTGTCACCTCTGTGCTTAAGACGAGTTCCTGGAACTGTGAGAAGTAACTGGTCCGCTGACCTCAGAGCATGTGGTGGGACATACGAGTCTAACAAATCAGAGAGATCAAAGTCAAAAGTCGAAGTCAAAGTCAACTTTATTGTCAGAACTGCAATATGTACAGGACATACACAGGATTGAAATTGCATTTCTCTCTCAGTCCCTCGGTGCAACAGTAACCATTTAAACACTAAACAATTAATAAACAAGCATAAAATGAAATAATAAAAGTTTAGTATAGTCCTGAGTTTTTTGCATAGTAGTTTTTCATAGTAGTAAAAAAGTATAAAAAGTTTCACCAACACCAAAAATGAAATAGAGTGTAATACTGTCCCGAAGTATAAAGTATAAAAAGTATATCTATAAAATAAATGAAGGTTCTGGCATTTGACATTTGTAAAGAGTGACAAAGCAGCATATGGGGTTAATGTACACAGTATATGTATGAGGTAGTTGATATTGGTATAGAAACAAAGTGGCATTATGCAATAAGGCTAGTAAAAAGAATATATACTGTATATCAGCAGTAGTGTAGATATAAAAAGTCTAGATGTAAACAGTAGTAATAAATGTAAACAGTAGTAATAAATGTCAACAGTAAATGTAAACAGTAGTATGACTATAGGCAGTAATGTAATACAAACATTAGTGCAAATATGAGAAGTAGTGCAAACTGAATGAGCACATGACCGTGAGTTGAGTGAATGACCTGTATTGATGACACAGAGGCCAGTGTTAAAAAACTTTGTGTTGTGTGGTAATGCGTGAAAGTTTTTTGTGATTAAGGCAGTACAAGTGGGAGGGAGGGCAAAGCTGGCAGAGTGTTAAGCATCCTGACTGCCTGATGAACAGAGCTGTCTCTCAGTCTGCTGGTTCGAGCCTGGAGACTCCTCAGTCTCCTCCCCGATGGCAACAGGCTGAAGCAGCTGCTTAGTGAGTGTGTGGGATCACCTGCCATGCAGAGGGCTTTCTGAGTGAGGCGGTTGCTGTGTAAGT
>JBBPBX010019282.1:4326-21020 GCA_038048925.1 Garcialebias charrua
AAATGCAGAGACGAATTTCGTCTGTGTATGGGAAACATACGCAGATGACAGGAATAGACATTATATATTATATAAATAAAATAAATCGTCAGTCAGAGTAGGCGGTGCCAGACACTTGCGAAATCGCCGCCTACCGCCTGTTATTGAGAAGGCAGCACCAGACAGTTTTTAATTTGGTCAGCTGTGTTTGGTAATCTTCTAGTCCAAAGTTTGATAAATCTAATTTTGTTCTCCTCTCTCTCTCACAGTTTGCCTCTGGTGTTAATACATTTTATATTGAAATTATTATTATTAACAGCTGTAAGGACGTGCACCGTAGCTACAATAAAATGAATGAATGACTAAACAATCCAGTAGCTTTAACATAAACGTCCAATATCAAATAACATTTTAGGCAATATAAAGATATTGACAAACAAGAAAAAATGTAATTATGTCAGCATTTTATGTTTTGAAGTGTTAATGAATAGTTTATAAATTAGATTTACTGTAATTATATTCAGTTGGGTGTTATTTGTTCAATCCTTTTGTCTAATAATCTGAAGGATATCATGAGTACATTTCTAGTGACAGAGAGTGAAAGCTCAGTAAAACTAAAGACGTTTTGGAGGAATTTTTTTTATGTTAACGTATTATTATGAACAGGCTATTTTTTTTTTCTCCAAAAAAATGAGAATTTATGAGAAAAACTCTTGGATGAAACACTGAGGTTGATTGTAATCACTTCAGATTATGCAGGAAAATCTGAAGATTAAAAAATATCTAAACATCATCTAAACATCTAAACAACAGCTATATTAAATATATATACAGTATAGCACTTAGAGATTTTCATTAATGAAAAGTGCATTATAAATTGAATTCATTATTATTATTATTATTATTATTATTATTATAAGATATAATACGGGAGTGTCACAACATTTTGTGGAAAATAATATGGAAATTTATGATAATAAGGAAATTGCAAATGGATTTAATAATTATTTTGTGAATGTTGGATCTAATCTTGCTACTTCAATTCCTAAAGTGGGCAAAAATGTGAGTTATTTAATCAGTAGTTGTGCCAACAGTATGTTTCTAAGTGGAACCACTAAAGAAGAAATATTGAAGGTAGTTGAAAAATCTGCTGATAAAAGATCTAAAGATTGTGAAGACATAGATATGATGGTTGTGAAGGAGATAATGAATCATGTTATTGAGCCATTTGCATATATCTGTAATTTATCATTTTCAAAAGGTATATTCCCTGATAGAATGAAGGTAACAAAGGTAATTCCACTTTTCAAAAATGGTGTTAAATGTTTATTTAATAATTATAGACCCATAGGGATGGGAACCGAGAACCGGTTCTGTTAGAGAACCGGTTCTTAAAAGTCCAATTCCATGGAATTGTAGGATGCTTGTCTTAACGATTCAGCTTATCGGTTCTGCAGATTCCTGGTGGTGACGTATTTAAGCGCTGACATCACAGACATGCGCCGCGCCCGAAAAAAATAAATATTTCTTAGCTGACTTCATAGCAGACGTCCTTCTGAGCTTACGAAAAGTTCAAATCAGCTGGATTTAAAAAAAAAAAGTTCGCGGAATTTTAGGCAGGCGCCAGGCGGGTCAAACCGGATGCTTTCTTTCTTTAAATTTAGCTAAATAAACGCTTAAAAAATATATTTCTTAGCTGACTTAATAGTAGACGTACTCCTGAGTTTAACGAAATGTTCAAATCAGCTGGATTAAAAAAAAAAGTTCGCTGACTTTTATGCAGGCGCCAGGCGGGTCAAACCGGGCGCTTTGTTTCTTTAAATTTAGCTAAATAAACGCTTAAAAATATATTTCTTACCTCACTATAGCAGACGGGCTCCTGAGCTGAACCAAATGTGAAATCAGCTGGATTTAAAAATCCGCGGTGTGGTTATGAGTGGTATCTTGCAAACAAAAACAGCTACATCCACAGCAGGGAGCGGTCAGCGACAGAGTCAGTCCGACAAAAGGAGGCTTTTTTCGAACACAGCAAGTAGAAACTTCTGGAAGTGGCCACTCTTCCTCTTCACTCTCTGAGTCCTCTGCTGGCTGCTGCCTACAGCGCCTCTATAGCGGCCGAAACTGGTACTGCACCATTTTCGCCAAAAATGAAAAACGAAGAATCCGAGCGAAAAATTAGTCTAAAAATATGGGAAAATATCCATAAATAAATTCTTTATGAACACAAATGGTTTACTATATTTTATTACCCAAATGAGAATTGATAACAGAATTGATAAGGAATCGAATCGATAAATGACATCGATAAAGGCATCGATATTGATAATTTCTTATCAATTCCCATCCCTATAGACCCATATCTTTGTTGCCTCAATTTTCTAAAATTCTTGAAAATTTGTTTGTGTCCAGACTGGACCACTTTCTTGATAAAAATGGTATCTTAAGTAACAGTCAATATGGTTTTAGATCTAATAATTCAACATCCCTAGCACTTATGGAGTTGATGGAACATATTACTACTGCAGTAGATAATAAACAATATTGTATAAGTTTATTTGTAGATTTAAAAAAGGCCTTTGATACCATTGACCACACTATTTCACTAGAAAAACTGGAACAATACGGTATTAGGGGCCCAGCTCTACAATGGATATCAAGTTATTTGACAGGAAGAAAACAGTTTGTACAAATTGATGATGTTAGATCTCATCTGTGTAATATTTCATGTGGAGTTCCTCAGGGATCGGTTCTTGGACCTAAGTGGTTTATTTTGTACATTAATGATATAATCAAGGTGTCTGATTTCCTAAATTGTGTTATGTTTGCTGATGACACTACCTTCTTTTGTTCGGGTGGAGACCTAAATCAGATGTTTGAACTTATGAAGAGGGAGTTTGCTAAACTACAAACTTGGTTTAAACTAAACAAGTTATCTTTGAATGTTGAAAAAACTAATTACTGTATATGATATTTAGTAAAAAAAAAATTCACTGTGGATTTTCCTATTAAAATTGATGGCGTTGAGATACGCAGAGTAAATGAAGTCAGGTTCCTTGGAGTAATTATTGATGATAAACTGTCATGGAAGCAACATATTAACTTTGTAAGAACTAAATTATCAAAGTCCATGGCAGTACTGTATAAAGTAAGGGACTTGCTGAATGTAAAAGCTCTGAGTCTGCTATATAACACAATTATTGTACCACATTTAATTTACTGTGTTGGTGTTTGGGGCACTGCTTGTAAAACTTTAACCCAGTCAATTTTCATTTTACAAAAAAGAGCTGTAAGAATTGTCTTAAGAAAACATTATTATCATCCTTCTAGTATTTTGTTTTATCAAATAAAATTACTTAAGTTTTATGATTTGGTGGACTACTATATTCTATTAATTATGTTCAAGGCTCAGAATAACATACTACCACCACACATTCAAACATATTTTACAAAAAGGAATAGTTGTTACAATTTAAAGGGAATGGATATTTTTGTTAAACCGAAGTATCGAACCAGCTTAAGGGGTAGGTCTACTTCAATAAAAGGAATAAGTTTATGGAATAGTTTGGACTGTGATATTAAAAATGAGAAATCATTATTTTTATTTAAGAAAAAGATCAAGAATATTTTGTTAACAAGATATATATAAGTTTGTAAATATCTATTAATTATAATGAGTAATGTGACAAATTACATGTTCTTTGCTATGCTATTTTATTATCATTGCTTGATTTTGTTTGTTTAAAAATGATTTGTTAAGAAGGGGCAGATATGATAAGATATTATTCTTCTTCTACTACCTTTTATTTTATATGTATTTTATTTATTTGAATCTGAAATTGTATTTGTGTTTTTTAATTAATATGAAATAAATAAACGTTTAAAACAAAAACAAAACAAAAATATCAGCTGCTTGTTTACAGCCAGTAGATCAAGTTCAACTGGACTTTATTTCTGTTCGAAACATTTAAAGGGGACCACACATTCAAAATTCACTTTTTAATGTTTTTTTTACTGAACTTTGGGTATGTACTTCATAAAAAAACAGTCCTAGTGCTAAAAAAATGCACCCAGTGGTTTATTTACTCTAAGTAGATTTATTTATCTTAGATAGAAACACTCCGATTGCACTTCCTGCGGTTTGTGACGTCACAAACCGTAACCACAACCCACACCAAACCTGAGTCCAGCCCCTCACCTAGCAACCCCTGGTGCGGCTCAACCCACTTCAGTATAAAAAACGTCACGGTTGCCGAGCAGTTTAGGAACTGACCTGGCGGTCATTTATTTATTTATTCATTTATTTAGCCCCCGGGGGGGCTATGGGCTCAGCCCTGCTCCAGCCAGCAGCACATCTTGAGTAAAACCAGAATGTTTTATTACCTTGTTTGAATGAACTCTGTCTCGTTGAAACTGTGCACACACACGCTCGCGGTTTGGACTTGTTTCTTATATGATGGAGGACTCTTGCACAACTGTCAGTTTGGTCGAGCGGTTACGACACTTGAGCGGCACGCAGGAGACTAGAGTTCGCCTCCTGTCAACGGCATCGTTTTTTTTCCCCCTTTTTATTTAAAGCCTTTTGTTTCGGAGAAATCGGGGTGAAACTAGATATATACATCGACATAATAATACTTTATAATTGTTATTTTTACGTTTTAGTTCAATTTTTAGTGTAATATCGCTCCCAACGCGCAGCCGGCAGAAAACTGTGCACACACACACACTTATTCGCGGGACGACAGTCTGTACCATAAAGCACCACTGATCGATATATTTTCAGATTAGCAACTTATTTATTTTAAGAATACCTTTGAGTACCTCTGAGAGGTTGTATTCAGCTCAGTCTTATAAATAGCACCCTCTCACAGTGGATCAACCAGTTGGCTGATGACAGCCGAAACCAGCTGCTCACATGATCAAGGAGGACCATCAGCCTAACGATGGATCATTAGCACCCTGATGGTTGTTTGCTATTCACAGAGGGCTGAGTGATATTAGCAATCACAGCATTGTAGGAGGGGGACAGTTGAACCTGGAGGCCTCTACCTCTTTTTAATGATGGACGGTTTCTGAGAACTAGTTTCCTGATTGTTTATTAAAAGCTTTGTGTGAAAAATGCTATGCCAAAGAGCTGAAACCACACAGAGCATCTGCCATTTTGAGAAACGAAGAGACAGCCCATGTCACGTCAAGGGGCTTCCCTCCCATTTTTCTTAAAGAGACACACTTTTCACTCCCTCACTATCCATCCTTAGGTTCAAACAGTCTTATACTACCATCTGGTGGTCGAAAAAAGGTACAAAACAAATGAACAAACATTTCTTCTTAAATTTTACAATAATTACTCATTATTGTCAAATTTCAAACAATATTATCATTTATAGCAATAATTTCTGAGACAATTGCCCAGCAATTTTTTTTTAGCGTGACAGGCCTACCGGTACTCTAAATCAATATTTAATCTAATAAATAAATATTTTCAACCTAATAAATGATGGTTGATGGCTGAATCAATTAATATGCCTGAACTCTAACAACAAAATGTTCATCTTTTATTTGCCGATAATGTATTTTTTGACGCACACTTTGCATTACTGTAACTTTGCGATAGTTTGTGCTATCAGACAAACTAAGTTTCTGAAAGCTGAGAACTTGCACTTTAGAGCCAATACAGTATAGGCTTATTACGACACAACCCGTGAAACAACCCCTCTCAACCAGAAGAAGTTAAAGAGTCCAACCTGTCCTCCGTCTCTACTCTCTTGACACTGTGCAGGTGAAGGATGGCCAGGATGATGGCAATGAGAAAGATGACAATGCAGCAGACGCTCACACTGATGTAGAACACCTGGGTGGAGGTGGTTGGGGTGGGCACGCCATTAACTGATTAAAAAAACAACAACAAAAACATAACTCACATTAACAAAAGAGCAAATCTGAAAAATGGAACATCAGTACACTACAAAAGCTTAAAGTGTGTTTCTGTTCTGAGAGAGGCAGAAAATAAAATCTGAGGTAAGACATGAAATAGAAAGCAGCTCACGGGACAGAAACCGTAAATCCATCTGGGGCCCCTCTTAGTTTTAATAGAGGCCAGAATTGTAGTAGCTCTGCCCAGAAATCAGTGTCTGAAAGCTTTTCTCATCACCTCCATAAAAGGCTCTGGGGGCCCCAAGATCCTCTGTCCCAGTCAAGCAGAAGGGACTCAAGACCACTAATGGTACTTTGTTACTCAAGCTGCACACTCACAGAGTCTATGTGGATAAAAACACTGAGGGGTGGGGGTCTGACAAGGTGCAGCCTGAAGGATCCACTTTGGGCTCAGAAAATATCTTCTTAACACAGACACATCTTATAATCCAGCAAGTCTTCTCAGGATGAAGACACAAGTGATAGACGGTACATAAACACGACAAGAGGATAAAAACAGCAGATTGTGGCAGTGAGACGACTTACAGCCTGTCGGCAGAACGCTGTTATTGTTGAAGGGAACGGGTATCTTCGGGTCAGAATCTATTCCTGTTTGAAAACAGAAGTAAATGTTATTAAATTTAGTTAATGTCAGAGGTTAAAGATAATTATTCAAACCATGAAAGTAACAAAAACAAGCAACGCTGAATGAAAGCAACAGATTGGCAAAGAGTGGTCCAGTATCTAGTTGGGGTTTTGCCAGCAGCTTATTGGTGGCTACAAAAGAAAAAGACAAAAATAAAACTAAAATGACTCTCTTCAGATCAAACTCAGGACAATACAGTAACTGAAACATTAGTGGGGGGGGGGGGTTGTATATTTCAGCCTGAATGTATAATTTTAAGAAAATCCACAATAAATTCAAACTTGAGCACCTTTTTAAAAACTGTTGAAGTTGCGAAACAATTTCACTCTAGAAAAAAAAAAACTGCTCAAACAAACCAGTAAAACGCCCACATTTAGATGAAATTTATGTTCATGCTGAGTGTATATAAACTTGTGACCACAACTGTGCAGCAAATACAGTATAGATAAATATGGAAACAAAATATAGAAATATCCATACAGTTTTACTTAGTTTTAATTCATTAGAAAGATTTGACATTTTAAACCTTTATGGTTTAAACTCAGTGTTGGCTACTGGCTACAGACCAATAGAGGATTTGTGAACTATAACAAAATAAAATAAATCATTAAGCTCCAAATGTGTAATGAAAAACTAAATGTACACTATTTTTGTGCACTGTGAACTATTACTGGAACTAATCATCACAGGAGTCATTCCTCAGCTTCCATTCAAACATTACCGTATTTTCTGGAATATAGGTCAAGGCTTTTTGCCCAATTTGCATGCCCTGCGACCTATAGAGAGGTGTGACCTATTTATAGATTTTTACCCATATTTTTAGACAAATTTTTGGCTCAGATGTGACCGTTTTTCATTTTGGCAGAAAATGGTGCAGTACCATATTTGTCCGCTAGGGGACACTTCCAGAGAGTCCACTGACCATTTCCAGCTCATGTGTCCAAAAAAAAGGCTCCTCTGCTCGGACTGACTCTGTCGCTGCCCAGCCTCCTGCTCTGGAGGTAACTACTGTTAGCTTTGTGTTTGTTAGCGGTTTGTTTGCAAGATAAGTCAAGAACCACAGGACAGATTTTTATCAAACTTACAGAATGTAATCACTGTATGGACATTTACAAGTGACTAGCTTTATGAGATGTTTGAGAAAAAAAAAAGATCTTTTATTAGCGGTTAGCTACCGTAAACTAGGGCTGAACGATTTTGGAAAATAATCTAATCACAATTTTTTTTCTATAAATTGCGATTGCGATTTAAATTGCGATTATTTTTACTGGTTCTGTATTAATTCATATTACTAACGACACAACTGGTTTTTTTAAATCAGATAATTAATGCGCTTTTTCACGTAGAACGTTAGCTTGCGGAGCTAGCTGCTAACAGGGCACCGTCAAAAACAGGCCCGGTCACATGACCAGCTCGCGCTCTGTTTATCTCCCACTGTCTCGGTGTTTCAGCCTCTAAGATCAGATACACGTTTAACTGACAGAACGCAGTCTGTTCATGTAGCCGGATCCTCCTCTACTTTCTTAGATGTTGTGAAAGGGGTGCCACAGGGTTCTGTCTTGGGTCCCATTCTTTTCTCCCTATACATCAACGATCTTTGCAGTGATCTGTCAAATGCCTCCCACCATTATTACGCAGATGACACCATCATCTATTGCTGTTCTTCCTCCCTCAGCCAAGCTTTCACCTCTCTTCAGGATGCTTTTAATATTATTCAGTCACGGCTGCAAAAACTTAGACTGGTCCTAAATGCCGACAAAAGCAAGTTCATGGTTCTTGCCAACAGAAAGCAGCAACCAGAGAACCCACCTCAAATTGGAACCCAAGAGGGAAAACAAATAGAAATGGTCTCCACCTACAAATATCTAGGTTTCAACATTGACACTGAACTGTCTTTTAAAACCCACATCTCCAAAATGGCCACTAAACTCAAACTGAAGCTAGGTTTCTTCTTCAGAAACAAATCCTGCTTCTCATGCAAAGCCAGGAGAACATTAGTAGCTGCAACATTCATGCCAATACTAGATTATGGTGACGTGCTGTACATGAGTGCTGCATCAAAATACCTACAGTCCTTAGACTCCATTTACCACGGTGCCCTTCGGTTCATTACTGACTCCAGTTATCGCACTCATCACTGTGAGCTTTACGTAAAATCTGGCTGGTCATCTCTCAGCACTCGCAGATACACTCACTGGATATCCTTCATCTACAAGACCCTCCTAAACCTAGTCCCGTCATACCTCACCTCCTTAATACAAACATCACACAGTCATTACTCCCTGCGCTCTAACGATTTAGTCCTCCTGTCAGTTCCTCCTGTCAGAACTGAACTAGGAAAAAGAGCATTCAGCTTCGCCGTCCCCTCAGCCTGGAACAACTTACAGAAAGATCTGAAACTATCAACATTCATCTCTCCTGGATCCTTTATGTCAACCGTAGTAGAAAATGTCATCAAGAAACTTGACCATTGCAGATGTTTCTAACCATTACTTATCCAATATACATGTCATTGTTGATTTTTTTAACTTTATTTACCCAACCGAGGTCTGTCTGCTTGTTTTGTATATAATGTATATAGAAATCTGTCATATCCTGTTGGTTTTGAACTGTCAACATCTGTTTACTGTGATTGTAGTTTTCTTTATTTTCTTTTTGATAAGTGCAAATGCCTATTGCCAATGTGACGTGTGCTGCTGACCACTTGACCAGGTCACCCTTGTAAAAGAGATCTCGACCTCAACGGGCTCTACCTGGTTAAATAAAGGTGATTGATTGATTGATTGAAATGAGCTAACTTACCTGAATTTTAACTTTTATGACTTCTGTCGAGCCTGAAGCAACTGCGTTGGAGCGCACGGTCTCCTCCTCCCTGCTCTCTCCGTTTTGCTCCGCTCAGAGCTGCGCGCGGCCAGAGCGGCTCACTACCAAGTCACGTGACCAGTCAAATCGCAGCCCGTGCGATTAGAGAATCGCGTTTTAACATATCGCGAGATAATCGCAAATGCGATTAATCGTGCAGCCCTACCATAAACAGATACCTACTATTTAGATATATAGCTCATAAACCACTCGGCGGATATTTTTTCTGCTCACAGAGTGTAATTATATGGCTTTAATTTACAAACTGTTGCCTTGTATGAACCATTTGAGATCAAATTTGATTTTTTTATTCGTGTTTTGAGAGACGGACTCGTCTCGGTTAGCTTTGGTTTTATTTCCGTTTATAATGTTATAAATAGCTCAGAAACCACTCGGCGGATATTTTTTCTGCTCACAGAGTGTAATTATATGGGTTTAATTTACAAACTGTTGCCCTGGATGAAACATTTTAGATAAAATTCAATTTTTTTCCCGTTTTTTAGAGACGGAATCGTCTCGTGTTAGCTTCCGTTTTATTTCCGTGTATATTTTAGCAAATAGCTAATAAATCACTCGGCTAATAAACCACTAACCCTTGTGCTATAATGTCAGCTATAATTTTTAGCAAACAAATAATTGTTTTTACCGTGTTAATCTTCTTAAAAGCCTTGCTGTGCGCTCCTGTGGCAAACATTTGCAACAGAGCTAAACACTCGGTCCATATTTCGGGGTCGTCTCAACGGTGACGCGTCACGTCAGCGGTGGATGACGCGTTACGTCGGCGGTGACGTAAGTGCGACCTATATTCCGGTGCGATCTATTTATGGATTTTTCCAATTTTTTGGAAATAATTGGACAATGCAACCTATATTCCGGTGCAACCTATAACTCGGAAAATACGGTACTCAAACATACAAAACCATCCATGCTGCCATTTGAACTGAAGGGTAAAATAAAACGGGAATACATTTGTTTCCACAGAGCCTGCAAGAAGAGGACTCTGCAAGGATAATGTCTTCATGTTCTCATTTATTGTACAACATATTGAATATAAAAAAAATGTGTGATTAAACTGATATTTATTAAAGGCTTAGCATTATCGGTACGGCACGTTCGGTTCGGTCCACCTGCGTACCGTTTCGGTTATTTTTTCACTCATCAAACGTTTTTAACTGAGGAATATAAGCGCCCCGGAACTAAAATTCCTAGGCGATTTTCAGCATGGCGCTATTATCTGCAGCACGCATAGCATTAGCTTCTTGCTGCAGTCTCATGCAAGTAAACGTTATGGCTTCCTTGTTAAAAGACGAGCGCAAGTCCAAAGCTGTGTGTGCACAAGAAGAAGAAGAAAGCTGTGTGTGGACGTTGTTTCACGAAGACTGGTGCAGACGTGCAGAGCAGCGCTCAGAGCTGCAGCAGCAACATGTTTTTTTTTCAACACGTCTAACTTGTTAACGGACTTGAAACAACGTCATCCCAATGTGAACATCTTTTCTAAAAGCAAGAAAAGCAGCTTGTTGCAAACAGCAGCATTTAAACATCGTCCATCAGGTAAATCAGATCAGTCCAGATCAATAACAAACTGTATGAGTTTTTAAAGCTCTGGACTGAATGTTGTTGATGTGCACTGCAGGCTTTAAAGTTCGTGAGCCCCACTAAGACATCCATCACGTCAACACTTCACTGTTTTGAAGCTCCGCTCCAGAACCGAAAATAAAAAAGTTCATCACTTTATGAAACAACTAAAACTGATATTGTCAACAAGCCCTGGAGCTTATTAAAGCCCTGCACTGATGATGATGACCGAGAGATTTAACCACCTCATAACAACCGTTCAAGAAGAGGTATTGTTGTTTTATTAATATTATTATCTATATAACTTTTTTAAATTTAAAGTTATAATCTTATTAACTCTTTTTTTTTTTTTACCTCTTTGTGTTTTATTTCCAGTCTGGGACAGTTAGCAGTTGACTTCTTCCTCTTCAGGGAAATCCACCACTTCACTCCAGTAGAAGTGTGTGACTGAACTCTGAACTTTTCCAGGGACACCCTGATGCATGCTCAATAATCCAGGTAGAAAAATCTAAAAAAGCTAAGTCTGGTCCTCTTCCAGGGACCTGTCCCACCTGGGGGAGCAGGTCCAAGAAGAGGTTGTGAGTACAGTAATGAGAACAAATAAAGCCACACTGCTGATACTGTTATTGAGATGATTTTATCCACCACTGGAGATATTCACAACAACTAGATCTGTGCTTTTAGCTGAAAATGTGGACAAGTTGGTCTTTTTGGACAAAAACTTAAAACTTGATTAGTTAGATTGTAAACAGTCTGTTGCTGCTTATTGTTCTGGTTCCGACTGTTATTGTATTTATTAAGAGTTTTATTATTGTTATATAGTTTATTTATTGTAAAGAATGCAGTTTATTTAAAATATCATCCAAATGGGTCACTTTTATTTATTTTTATACAAACATATTGTTTACTTGGCATATTTTCAAAATAAATGTTTTGCAAGTATATTTAAAAAAAAAAAAATGTACCGAAAAAAACCCGAACCGAGCCCTCCTTGTAATTGAACCGAACCGAAATGTGATTTTAGCGTACCGTTACACCCCTAATCTTAACCGAACAATGAAAGCATATATCCACTGAAGTGTTCAATCTGTCTGATTATTTGCACAAGGGACCTGCTAACAAGACCTGCTAATGCTGCTAACTGAACCACGCCACTAAGTACCATGGTGCAAACTGGACCATGTTTCTAAGATAACCTCACTGTCATCAGAACTATTCGGCCAATAGGACCATGCTGCTGTAGATTTATTTCTTTTTCACTATTGGCACCTTGTTTCTGTATTTTTGTTGCATGTTTTGAATAAATTCTAGTCTGTTAGTTTAGTTTATGTTAGTTCTTGCATTGTGTGTAAATTATAGCTGAACAGAACCTTTGAGAATCATGCTGTTGTTGATTGATGTACAGTATTGTTTTGCACCATTAGTGACTGACATATCTTAGATCTTTTAGCGTACAGTTTGGCGTTCGTTTAGACTCTAAACGAACGCCAAACTGTACGCTAAAAGATCTAAGATTTTAGAGTACAGTATATCTTAGTTCATATCATAGATTCTTATTTACAGTTTCTTTTTACACTTGATATTTTTGCTATTGTCTGAAGTAAGTGGGACACTGTGTACACAATTTCGCTCCACTACATGTACGACATGTGATGTCGTGATACACCTGGTCTCTGACAACTCTTAGTGGTACACTTTTCGTGAAACTTTCAAGAAAAAGACAGTAGACACTGTTTATTCCATTAATTTGAATCAAAGACCCAAATTAAATCACAAGAGACTCTTTAATTTTGTTCTAATTCAAATAATCCAAAGGAATAACCTTCTGTTTTGAAGTATCATCACTATTCTTCAATATGTCTGAGTCAAAGACTCTGTCTAAGGCGAAGGACATGTCAAATTGTACTTTCAGTATTTGTTTAAAGTGTTACAGACGGTTAATCAGTTTTAATCATAAACTGGCGCCTGTTTTCTCTCTGTTTCTAAAACACTTTCTTCATCACTAACCTTCTCTTTGACTTCTAATAAACTCTTTGACCTCGGCTAAACCACTCATACTTCCTGGGTGAAAAGCCAATCAGAAGCAGTGAATGCTCTGATGTCAAGCTATCTTTAAAAGTTCTAAACTTCCTGGAACCCTCAGTTCTGCTGGAGAAGTGAGATGGATGTTTCTCCTAAAGCTATATGAACTGCAGTCACGAGCCAAAGACTGGTTTATCAGCTGAGGATTTATGGCACGCCACCGTAAATTCAACCGAGCTAAAAAGCTCCAAGTTTCTTAATGAAAATTCCTTTTGGAGGAATGGTTTATTTTGGAAACCAAAACCGGAAGTGCTCGCTACTTTAATCGATGAGGCGGACATTCAGGAGACGCTGAAGGTAAATGGACTGACCTTCTCGGACGTCAAGGAAAGATCCATTCTTGACTGACCGTCATAAGGTAACGAGTCGCTGATTGTTTTACCAAGCGGACCTGGGTTTAGCTGATATCGCACGAAGAGTGTGTCATTCCTGGTTGAACTCATTCACCCCAAGATAAATCCCTCTCTCTTCCCTTTTCCTTCTCTTACCTATCTTTGCCAGTAGTAACTTTAAGTTAAAACGTGCCTGCAGATAATAAGTAAACTATCATTTTATTTACTTGATCTGTTGTTCCCTAAACATACGTCGACTAGTATGAATTATGGACGCATAAATTCATCTGTTTGATGTCAATATATAGGAAATTGTAAATCAATCAATCAAAGTGTACATGTTATGATGTAATTTTATGATTCTGTTAATAAATGATTCCATCTCCTGGTGGGTCAACTATAATTAACGTTTCATTGTCACATTTCATCTCATCATCTGGTCACAAAATGTACTGATTAATCCGAAAAAGAAAGAACCCGTGAATAATTGATGGTGGTGTCAGGATAAAACCTCCTCATCTTACATCTGGTGTACTGTAAGCTTCAGTAAATCTGATTGTTACCTGTACCCCTACAATGTGAACGACAATAAAGAATCTCTGACTCTTGTTGTTGCAATCATTTAGAGCAGATGTCACCAATAAGCAGACCTCAGTCAAGGTTTCGGACTGAAATTATTTCTCATGCAGACCTGAACCTATAAGGGGCAGTTTACACTGCGCATATTTTGAGTGAATCTGCACCTTTCTCTCTGCAGTTCGGCTGCTCATTTACAAAAACCAGTCACCCCAACCTCTTTGAATCTGGAGGTTTTTCAACCCACCTCAGAGTGGAGGTTTTTGAGGCGGCCACACGCCGCTGATTGATTTATTGTTTATCGCGACAGTGTGTGTGTGTGTGTTAGGGCTGGGCGATATGGAAAAAATCATATATCACGATATGGACTTTTTTATATCACGATAACGATATATATCACGATATATACAACACGATGTGTGTGTGTGTGTGTGTGTGTACAGGAAAAATTTGGACCAAAGTTTTTTTATTTTATTATTTTACTACAGATAGTTACAATTATAAGAATGTGAACAAAACGAACAAGGAAATTTGGACCAAAGTAGAAACTAGATCTACCTAAGATCTACCTTAATTCAAGGAGTACGATTATGGAATGACTTAATGCCAAATGACAAATGTTAAGGAAGCCAAATCATTCCTTGTATTTAAGAAACTGGTAAAAAATGAATTGCTAAAAAAAAAAATGAATCTAATTTAATGTGTGATATATGTGAATTGAAAATTGACTGAGTTATTTACTTATTTTGTTATTATAGAAAATATTGTTTGAACTGTTATTAGATGAATAAGGAGCAGATTTAATAAGATTTATTCTTCATCTGCTACCTTTCATTTTATTTTTTAATTTTTTTCTATTATGAATACGTTAATTGTTGTATTTCATATTATAAAATGAATAAACTAACAAACAAACAACTCCTTTTCTACTTTGGTCCAAATTTTTCCTGCAGGTGGCGGTAAAACAACAGCTGCTAATGAAACTCACGAAGAAGAAATCCGCTCTGAAGTTTGAGTAAACAAAGCAAGAAACAGAAAAGAGAAAACGTTGCGTTTGATTGCGGTTCTGTTGTGTCTCTGGTCTGTTTTGTATTGGTTAACTGGACCCGAGTTCGGACTCGGTTGGACTCTGGGTTCGTGTCCTCTGGACCCATTTTGTCTCAGAGTTTCAGCGGAGCGAAATAATGGAAGCTAACAAGGTGAGCTTCCCCCTCTTTTTGGTAAAAGTTATTCTTCTTGGGCTGCCTGTGCAGCTGTTTTCTCCTTGTTGAGACACCGGCTTCATGCGCCTGCGGCTCTGTTGCTCTCGAGTTTAACAACGTAAAGCATGTGTCGCAAACCCGCGCGTGCGTCAAACATAAAGCAGCGCCGTCATCTCGCAAAACCCCATATGAAGCTTCTTTGCGACAGTTATTTTTTTATTCTTATTTATCACGATAGAGACGATAGAAGGAAAGTAGCACGATAGACACGTTTCTATCGTCCCCACGATATATATCGTCATATCGCACAGCCCTAGTGTGTGTGTGTATATATATATATATATACTGTATATATATACACACAGTACTGTATATATGTATGTGTGTGTGTGTGTGTGTGTGTGTGTGTGCAAATAATGTGTGTATAAACTGTGTATATATATATACTATTATAGGTTCTGGGGCCCCTGTTGTTTTCCCTTTACATGCTGCCTTTAGGTCAAATTATTAATCAGTTCAACATTTCTTTTCACTGTTATGCCGACGATACACAGCTTTACATCAGGACTGGAGCATCCTCATCTTCCACCTTGTCATCTCCATCTTCACTCACTGCCCTCTCTGCCTGCCTGGAGGCAATTAGGGCATGGATGAATCAGAACTTTCTTCAATTAAACTGCTCCAAGACCGAGGCCATACTGATTGGCACCCCTCACCAGGTACAGACATCTACTATAACAACACTTTCCTTTTCTGGACAAGACATCCCCCTCTCCACCTCTGTTACAAATCTTGGAATAAAAATGGACTCCAATCTTACATTTGAAAATCACATTAAGCTTCTGTTTAAAACTTGCTTCTTCCATCTTCGAAACATCTCTAGACTTCGCCCATCCCTAACTTTTTCCGATGCTGAGAAGCTCGTCCATGCTTTTGTCTCCTCCAGGCTCGACTACTGCAACTCCCTGTTTATTGGAATCCCTGGCAAAAACCTTCAGAAACTTCAATATATTCAAAACAGTGCTGCAAGGATCTTGTTGCGAGTTCGTAAATTTGAACATATTACGCCCATTCTTCATAACCTTCATTGGCTTCCTGTCGCCTACAGAATTCAGTACAAAACTGCTCTCATTACACATCAATGCTTACATGGAGCTTCACCAGATTATCTGAAGGATATTCTTATTCCACACTCATCCACCCGGTCGCTGCGGTCACAGAACAGTAATCTCCTTCACATTCCGAGAACCAAATTAAGGACCATGGGAGACCGGGCTTTCAGTGTGGCTGCCCCCCGCCTGTGGAACTCTCTTCCTGACTGTCTGAGGGTCCCACAGTCTGTGGTTGACTTTAAGAGCGGCTTGAAGACCTTTCTTTTCAACCGAGCATACTCTACCTCCTCATGATTCTACTTTTGTTCTTAGTTGATACTGTTATTGATTTTACTTGTTTTATTACTTGTTTTATTGACATTTAATTTCTGTTGCACCGTGTAGCACTTTGAGATTTTCATTAATGAAAAGTGCGTTA
>JBBPBX010019283.1:9327-26420 GCA_038048925.1 Garcialebias charrua
ACACACATATATATACACACACATATATATATACACACACATATATATATATACATATATATATAATTTTTTTAAGGCTTTATAAACACTTCCCACACTCTTTTTAACCTTTCCCACTTTCTTACAAACACTTCATATGCTCTTAAACTCTTTGTCGATCATGATGAAGATTATGTTGATGAGATGAATGTACAATAGTTCGCATGTACAATACACACAATATACAAAATTGGGTTAAAAAAACGCAATATAGTGAAGCTGCAAAAAGTGAACCACAATATAATGAGGGACTACTGTATTGCGATGATGTTGATGAACGTCCAGGTGGCATGGCAGAGCAGTCGCCTCTCAGCAAGGTCTGCACGTTCTTTCCGTGCATGCATGTGTTTTCACTAGGTAATCCATTTTCCTCCCACAGACCAAAAACATGCATGTTAGGTAAGCTGGTACCTCTAAATTGTCCTTAGATATGAATGAGAATGTGAATGGTTGTTTGTCTCGTCTTTTTTTCTCTGTGTCCCTGTGATGGACTGGAGACCTGCCCAGGGTGTCCCCTGCCTTTTGCACAGAGTGCAAGATGCACCAGCTCTCCACAAGCTGGAAGGTAAGAAAATGAATGGATAGATCAATAGAATTATAAACTTCCCAAATTCCTCAGTAGCTGAATTTCCTTTCTTTTATAACTGGAATTTGTAGATATAAAGAAAAATGCCAAAAATAAAACTTTTTTTAAAATCAAAGGCAGTGTTTGGTAGGGCTCCTTAAAATAAGCAATTTTGCAACCAACTTGTGAGACTTAAATTGATATGCACATTATTTCATAGAGAAGGTAAAACATTAAACAAAAATGATCAAATTTCCAGTATTGAAAAGTACATTTATTGCCTCTTGATAATAAAGAGGTGGAAATATTTTAAATGTTCACTACAACAAATTACCATTTTGTTTGACCCAATTACAGTATTGTGTAATTATTCAGTTCCAGCATGTGTAAGCCAGTACAAGAGTAAGAGACTCCTGAGCAGGCTTTTAACTGCCTGACCTCAGCATGAGAGTTAAAATAATTACACATCCGAGATCTCAGCTGATCGCTGAAGCTTAAAACCCAAAGTCAACATGAACATTTAGAGCTGAAGAATGGCCTGGAATTCTTACAAAGTCTTGCAACACTGCTGCAAAGCTTTAAGAAGCTTATTTATGTTGATACAAGTCTTTAGAGAGCAACAGTGGAGATTTCTGAACGCTGGTCTACTCAAAATACTATTAAGGGAGAATAAACAATGGCTTGTTTCACTGCATTTTTAATGCCCTGTTTCGTTTATTCAAGAATAATGCATTGAGCCACGCTTTAAAAAGCACACAAGATAGAATTTCTCACATTATTCTATTCTGCACTGACAATGTGGGAATAGTTAACTTTATGGAATAATTATATCACAACCTGACATTGAACTAGTTCAATGAACACAGGATCCAAGTGGTCCGATAATTATATTATGCTGTACATAACAAATAAATAAAATAAATGCAATTGCTTTGTTCCTCAGTCTTTTGTTAGTTGATTCATGTTACAGCTTGGCAATCTGACTACAATTAAATCATTCCAAAAAGGAAAGGCAGTTGCATGCAGTTTTATTACCATCCATCCATCCATCCATCCATCATCTTTACCAGCTTCTTCCTTTTTGGGTCGTGGGGGTCGCCGGTGCCCATGTCCAGCAGTCACTGTGCCAGAGGCGGGGGACATCATGGACAGGTTGCAAGTCCATCACAGGGACACATCCAGACAAACGAGACAAACAACCATTCACTCACTCACTCACACCTAGGGACAATTTAGAGTTACCAATCAGACTAACATGCATGTTTTTGGTATGTTGGAGGAAACCGGAGTACCCGGAGAAAACCCACGAATGCACGGACAGATCATGCAACCTCCACCCAGAAAGGCCACCGGACAGAGATTTGAAGGGAAGGAAGTCTGAGATTGTCATCATTGTATGTTCCCATACAATGGCAAAATTACTGATCTGCATTTAACCCACTGCACCTGAGAAACACCCAGGTGGAGCAGTGGGCAGCTATGTAAGTGCCCGGAGAGCAATTAGGGATTAGGTGTCTTGCTCAGAGATACCACGGCATGTGGGAATGGCTGGGAGTCAAACCAAGACGTTCTGGTCCCCGGTCGGCTGCCCTACCTCTACCCCATTTCTGTCCCTTTTTTAATTTAATACACTAATGTTTCATAACACATTAACGTTTAGCATCACCCAACTCACCAATGCAGAATTTTGAACCAGGGTAACCTACTCGCTAAGAGGCAGCAGCTCTACCAACTGCGCCACCGTGCTACCCTTTATTATTATTACTATTATTATTATTATCATTATTTTATCTTAAACAGAATGAAGCTCTGCTGGTGTGCAGTGACTAGAAAAACCCATTAACGGGGAATGCTGAAAATTAACACGTCGTGTCCAGATGAATAGCAACATTCCCTGGTGTCTCGTTTATTTGAATAAATGTGGCAATAGCACCCCGGCAAAATGATTACCGCTCCGTAACTCCTGTTTACAATAATTGTAACATCCTAAAGAATCCAGCGGAATGACTCTTGCTTTTATTGATACGAAACATTTATTTTATTCTACAAATACCTGGGCTGGTGAGAAAATATATTTGGCTGTAGGCAACAACTTTCTTCTACAGCTTTTTTTTTTTGTTCCATTAGATTTTTTTTTTTATGAATTGGATGCAGCATTGCGGTCACTTACACTTTGCACCTTGCACAAACCAACCATAATAACATAACATGACTTCATTTATTTGCTGTAATTCCATAGTCACTGCTTGCAGCCACATATGCAGGAAACACAAAAGAAAGGGCAAGGAGGAATGACTGGCTTAAGAAACACCAAAGGAAGCACTAAAACATAGACTTTGTATGATTGGGCATTTTTGCATTTTTCTAAAACAATTTTTTTAATTGGTGCCCGCTTAAATATAAATAACAATTCAATTAAGCAACAAAATACACAATTTACACACAACAATACACATTTTATATGTTCAACACATTAAAGCTTCAGTCTGCAGTTCTGTAGTGCAGTCTGTAAGTTTTCTAAAAATATATTTTCAACATATTTCTTCACTCTGTCACTATCTCCTGACAGGCTGATGTTAGACAAAGTAATCTCTGAAAAAAACTATAGTCCCCTTGCTTCTCCAGGTGGTAAATAAGCATTTCTAAAAAGCCACAGTGACCCGCCGTTAACCAGCCAATAAAAACAGAGTTTTTAACCAGCCAATAAAAACAGAGTTTTTAACCAGCCAATAAAAACAGAGCTTCTCACGCTCCTAACCCACGCCCCCCTGTCCCAGCCCCAGCGGCCGCGCAGGTTCTCGTTCAAAGGATTGCAAAGCGATGCAAAACTGTTTTGTATGTGACACAAATGTATTAAATTCCCCTTCTTCATCCCTGATCTGGACTTTTCTTTTGTTTTTTTGCCAAAAGTCAAGTGATCGCTTCCTCCTCCACTGACTGAAATGAGGAAATGTATGAATTTGTCACGAGCAAATTAAACTCTGGTTCAACGTGGCTGTGCGAGGCTCTGCAGATTTCATGGTGTTCTGGTGTGCTGGACCAGCGCTCCATGTTTTTATTTTATTTTTTAGAACGTTTTATTAACATATAAACACAGAACTTTGCAGCGGCTGCCACAGGACATGTAGTGGAGGCGGAGCATTCAGGCCCTGTACACACGTAGCCGGATATCAGTAAAACCGAACAGTTTATCATGCGGTTTGGCCTTTCATCCGCACGTGAACTCCGGTTTATGTAACTATAAACGAATAATAAAAAAACTCTGACCAAAGTGGAGATTTGAGAATTCTCCACTTTCGAGTCTGCGTGTGGTTTATGCTCCAGCTGGAGCGGCGCTGACGTCACATAATGCTCGGCGAAAATTAAAAGCTAAAATGTCAACATACCTGCCCTGACATGATTCCCAGTCGACATTTTCCTGCGTTTTATTAACTTTGTACTCCAACACGGTATTTAATAGTACCAGTAGTTCAACCTCGCGGTCTGTCCACTCAAATGAAAAAAAAAGAAAGAAATAATAACAGGAAGTTGTGGCTGGGTTGAAGGGTTGTGACAGCACTACACTGCCACCTATGGGTTCAGCATATTCATTACAACGCTCTGTGGTGAAAATAAACGGGTACATGTAGACGAATATTTTAAATATCCAAACGTATGTACAGAGATATTTTTTTTGCACAGATATTTGTTTTTCGAACACCAGGCTACGTGTGTACAGGGCCTCAGAAGCTGCAGCAAGAGCAAGGGGGAGCAGAGCCATATATGGCTCTGAGTGGGGAGGGACCAGAATGCTTTCCCTGTTAGAAAATTGTCCTAAGTGCTGCGTTCTACAAAAACTGCAGAGTGCAGCTTTAAGAAATTCTAAAGATGTCAAAATTGAAAGGGAAATATGAGATTAATTTATCAGTCGCCACAAATCAAAGTAAGGGAGTTATAGTAAACTGTTAGATGTATTATAATATATTTCCCATAGCGCATAACACATAAACCAGCCCCTACAGTGAGTAGTAGAACAGTGATGCTACAAGGAGCAGAGGCCACAAAGGTGCAGGACTTCAAGTACTTGGGGTCCACTCACTGTCCAGGAAAATGGGGAGTGTGGTAAAGAGGTGAAAAAGAGAGGCAGGATGGAGGGATGGATGGAGAAAAGTTTCAGGAGTGATTTGTGACAAAAAGGTGTCAGCAAAGGTCAAAGGAAAAGTTTACAAGACAGTGGTGAGACCAGCTATGTTGTATGGTCTGTAGACAGTGGTATTGACAAAAAGACAGGAGAAAGAACTGGAAGTAGCAGAAATGAAGATGCTGAGGTTCTTCTTAGGAGTGACAAGGATGGATACGATTATGAATGAGGTCATCAGAGGTACAGCACATGTTGAACAACTGGGAGATAAAGTTATAAAAGCCAAACTGAGATGGTTTGGACTTGTCCAGAGGACGGACAGTGAGTATTTTGGTAGAAGGATGTTAGAAACGCAGCTGCCAGGAAAAAGACAAAGAGGAGATATATGGATGCAGTTAGAGAGGACATGGATGTAGTTGGAGTGAGAACAGAGAATGCAGAGGACATAGTGAGGAGGGAAAAGCCGAAAGAAGAAGAAGAAGAAGCATGTTAAACACATTAACTCGCACTAAAATAAACTGTTTTGAAAGTCTTGCTATGAGGCGCCCAAATCCAAATCTTTTCTTATTTTATTACACTTTCCCATTTTTTCAGTTGCGACCAGATCATCTGGTGAAAATGTCAGCTGGCACAGCTTGCAGATAATGCTGCAGGAGTGGTTCAAAGCAGAAATTGTCTCAGGACACATCTTTTCTATTTTCCTCTGTGAAACTCAATTTTGTAATCAATTGTAACACCCGTCGGACAACCTTTGTTGCCAGCGAGGGGGCAAACCAAAGAGATCCACAGAAGGTGTTTAACCCTCAAAGCCACAGTGTGAAAAAAATCACTTCAAACTTTAATGCGGCTGAGGAGGAATTAATTTACAGCCAACAAGGAGGGAGTCTTATCTAAAACCATTAAACACAGACAAGGATTTGAAAATGTTATTCAGACTGTGCATTCCTAATCTATTATGAACGCTGTAAAACCTATTCCGCTGAATGTCACACACCAAAGAATGTCCACAATGTCTTAATACAGATTTTCTCAGGAAAACACATTTTTTCAATTTAGTGTTCTGCATTTAAATGAAAAGTCTGGTAAATCTGGACAGGCTGCTAAAATAGCTATAGAAAATAAAATAAAATAACGGGTCTTTGTGTTAATAGAGAACCTATATTGAAACTTACAACCATTTCATACCCTTGGTTCCCCCCAAGCACACAAACAACTGCATTAGAAAAAAAAAAAAGATTTTAAAACGGTCATTCTGGATGTATAATTTCCCACTTTAATAAAGGCAAGAGATATTCTGTACTTCAAAGAATTTTGTCATCAAAGAATCTGAATCTGCTAAAGAATCCAACTGTCTTTAAAAGTTTGGACAAAAATTGTTTTCTTGAATAATTGTGGAAATAAATTAACAGAACTGCCATGGCTCACAAAGAAGGAGGCTGATAAGAAAGTTGGTAGTTTGATCCCAGTACCCAGACAGTCACCGAAGCATGACTTGTAATGAATAAACAAAGAGTGGTCAACAGCACTAAAGAAAATGTGCAAAGCAGTCATTTTTTTTATTTAAAAAACAAAATCAAAGTTAAAAGCAGTTTTTTTTTCTCCATATTTCTTGTAATATTGGTGCAAATTTAAGTCAAAAGATATAGCAAGCAAAATCCAAACAAGACATTACTCGTTTAAGATAAAGTAACTTTTAGTTGTGAAAAAGTCAAAGCCTTGTTTTTCAATTCATTTCAAATAAATTCAATTCAGTTTATTTATATAGCACCAAGTCACAACAGAACTCAGGGCACTGAACAGAAGCATCCATGTATAAAAAGCAAGTTACCATTATTTATCTGAGAAGCAGACTGCTTTGAGTTTAACTTCATCACTGACTCTCCTCTTGAGCAAGCATGAAGGCGACAGTGGAAATGAAACACTCCTTCATGAGTAAGAAACCTTTTTGCAGAACCAGGCTGAGGACAAGTGGCCATCTGCTTCGACCGGTTGACTTTGGTAGGAACAGATACACAATGGCAGGTCAAGAATCACATGTTAAGATAGAAATAGTACCAAATGAAAACTCCAAAGTTCATGCTCAATAATCCAGGTAAAAATCCAACAATGTTCAGTGAGGTCATCTGGACGGTTTCAACGAAAACAAAAACTATTTAATTGGAACAACTCATTTTAAGAAATGAGGTCAATTAAATTGAATTAAATTGAAATTTGTTTTACAGTAGTCTAAACCCATGGCAGCATAAATCAACCCTAACTACTGTATATGATTTATCAAAAGGGAAAGTCTTAAGCCCAGTCAAAACTGGACAATGTATCAGTTTTATGGACAGAAACTGGAAGTGTGTTCCACAAAAGATGAGCCTGATAACTGAAAGATCTTCCTCCCATTCTGCTCTTGGAAACTATGAAACACCAGTAAGCCTGCAGTCTGAGAGTGAACTGCTCTGTTAGAAAAATATGGAACAATAAGATCTGTAATATAAGATGGAGCTAGATTGTTGAGGGCATTGTAGGTTAGATGTAGGATTTTTGAATTCAGTTCTGGACTTGACAGGGAGCCAGTGGAGAGAAGCTAAAACTGGAGAGATATGATATCTTCTATTAATTCTAGTTAAGACTCTGGCAGCAACATTTGGGATTAAATGATGACTTTTAAAATAAGTATTTGGACACCCAGATAATAAACCATTGCAACAGTCCAGCCTAGACATGATAATTTAATTAATTCCTTAATCCACAACAGATTACATCATGGGATTAAACAAAAGGTTTTCCACCTCACTGATTGTTCCCTGATTTAAACAACATTCTTTTGTAATGAGAATTACCAAAATTCCCTCAAAATATTTTTTTTTTCCAAAAACCTTATGTAGACAATTGTTACTCTTCGATGTCCTTAACTTTTAAGATTTTTGACATCAAAGTATTTTTGATTTGTTTAACAATCGACCATTACTAAAACTTTGACCAAGTAAAATATTTTTAAAAATATAATATTTTTAACAATATTTATACAGTACAGTACTAAGCTATAAGGTTTTTATTTATCAATTATTTTAAGAGGTGTAACACATACAATGAATGACAATTATTGAAATCTATGCTTATTTGTCTATTTTCATATCAGAAGAGTATTTCTGTAGATTTAATCTTAATGGGCAGCATGATGGCTCAGCGGTTATTACTATTGCCTCACAACAAGAAGGTCATGTGTTCAATACAGCAGCTTTGAATGTTATCAGCCCATTAAATGGATGTTACTAGTTGTTATCATCCCCATATTTTACATTCAGACTGTCTCTCCTACCTCCTAGTTTTAAAGGTATTTTCTGTTATTGCTGATAATATGCAAAGTGGCATGCATGCCAAACCAGAACTTTTTTTGTTAGCTTTATTTAACCCTTTTCTTAAACCTTACACCTGACCCAGAGCACTGACTCCCTTACGCTTGAGATTTAACCTAACCCTGACCCTAAACCTAACCCCCAGACCCATGACTTTTAATCTAACTACATGACCCTATTATCAGCGATAACAACGTACCTTTCAACCTATTAGAAGGTAAAGGAGGGGCAGTCTGAACGCAACCTATGTGGATGATAACGACTAACAACGACCATTTAATGGCTGATAACATTCGACGCGGGTGGTTCAGTCTCGGGCTTTGGCCTGGGGTCTTTTGGTGTGAGGTTTGCATGTCCTTTGTGGGGGTTTCCTTCCATAGTTCAAAAACATCCGTGAGGTTACAACTAAAAATTTGCCTTGATTAAAACCAAACTGACAAAAAGGATCAGAGGTGATGTTGTTAGTCAGTGTGAAGTCATATTTCACTGATGTTTGCTCCCAACAAAGTTTTTCCTGGATACCCAGGGAGAACTATGCCCATAAATAAATTTGGAAAAAGCGATTTTAGGAAGAGTAAGACGAGCGAGTAAAGAAAAGCTCAGGAAACATGCAGTTGTCTGACCCACGGAGTGACCTGAGCAACAAACTAAGAATCTTGTGGTCTAATTTACTCCACGGTTGAGCTGCTTCAGTAAATTTCCATGCCTGATAAATGACTGTGGACTCTTTACTAAATAAATCTGGACCATTTTCTTGAAATCTAAGTGTTTTTTTCACCGGACCGTAAACATATTTTTACACCGTGCCCTCTAAACTTCTGGAGAAAGGCCAGCTTTGAGCACATTACGTGTTTTGTTTGATGATTTTATTGCTCGCCCTGAGGGTACACATCCCCTCCCACAACAATGCACCGACATAAGCAAGAAGAAAGCTTAACTCCTCATTGCAGCCCTCTGTGTGAAATGCAGCTTTAAACATTGGAAATGTGTGTAGTTTTCATTATAACCCAGATGGCTCACGTTTTCATGGAATTTCAAATGAAGCCTCATTCAGTTTTCAAAAATGTTAATCTTAATATAAATCCACAGAGTTGATCAAAGACTTGTGTGTGTGCCTTGGATCATGAGCTTGCCAAAAGCTGCCTTTGAATGTACAGTCAACACGGTGCCTCACTGAAGTAAAAATAAAAATGAATAAATTTTGGCGTCTGTCTGCCATAAAAATCAGGATTCTCTATCTAATTCCAAAAGCAGAGCAGGAAAAGCACAGTATGAGATGAGGAATGAAACCGATTCCCATCTCTGACAGTTCCTGCAGCCGGATCCAAAGGAGCTGCTGCATATGCAAACAATAGCAGAGTCCATATATGATGCACCATGTGTGTCTGAGAAAAGGTATGTGTGGGTGAGCCGTAGCACTAAAGCTCCTCACAAAGGGGAGCTTTCAGTTGTCTTCTGAAAACAACCTGCCTTTTTCTGCAGAAGGTGAGTAAAGTGGTGCATTTTGAAAAGCATGAACAGAGTTAAGATTCATGTTCCAAGAATCTGTTCTGTTTTTTTTTCTAAGGTCACCTATACCGTAGGATCCTAAATGTCTGGTTTGTGTTGTTTTTCCAGCCTTCTTTAATAACCAAACAATTATATTTCAGTGTAATCTACATGCAAAATTAGGCACAGCTCCAAATGAATTTTGTCACTGACACTTCCCCTTGTCTAACCTGTCAGAAACTGCTCATCTCTTCAAAATAGGTCACACTTTCCCATAGCTCATGACTGCAAACACGTGTTTGATGCTGCTTGAACAAGCAAGAGAAAATTAACTAACACCAAGAAGAGCCATTTTGCTATCTCAGTTAGAAGTCATGTTTTCCAGAGTCAAAGTGAAAGTACTGAAATAAGTTACGGCATATTGGCATGTCTTAGCGTAAAAGGGAAGAGTGAGTGCAAACAATCAACATAAATATCCTAGGCTGGGGTCTGAAGGGACTGCAGCAGCAGCAGGCACTGGACTGCCAGCCAAGGGCCTGATTAATGACAGCTCTGTAGTCCGGAGGTGGTGTTTATTCACAGTCATCCAGCTCTTCACTCGACCCAGAGCATCACAAAAGTAGATTATTCCCTTGCAGATTCCCTCATTATAAATCAAACAGCGGACATTATTTCCAGGAGTATCATTCTTCTGTCTGTACCTCAGCTGAACGTTATTTTTTTTGGTGGGGGGGAGAAATATATTAAACAGTGAGCATGACAAATAGAATTAGCCTTTTAAATTAATAGCTAGAAGAAGGATGATCCTTTGCCTTGCAATTCCGCAGGAGTTTTGTTGCACCTCCAAAATTAAGTGAAAGCAGCACTGAGGGAAAAGAGTGAAAGTAACTCACACGCATCACAGGAAAAATGCCTCAGTGACTATTTGCAAAAATAACTGACAAGATCTTTGCTTCTTACTGACTTTATGGGCAAGCTTTATTACAATCAGTGTTGTAGGAAAGGTGGGGGACAATTCGGGTGCCCATCCAAGCAGTCAATGCAATGTGTGACAGGTGGGGTTCTCCCTGGATGGGTCATCGGTGCATCACAGGTTCAAAACAAACAGCCATGCACACACATATTTTTCTTTCAGCTGCTCCCTTCTTCAGGGGGACAAAGACTTGGCAATAAAAAAAAAAGTACACCGTATGCCCTTCCTGACACAATCACAGACCACCGGGCTACCACAGTCCTCCGTGTGGAGCAGAGAGCTGATATCTGTAGGGCGTCCAGGAAAGCAGATGGTGGGGGTTAAGGGCCTTGCGCAAGTGCCCAGAGTGGGGAAAATGAGGGTGGAGGCAGATGTGGACACTTCACCTTTGCCACACTCATTTTGATGTTGTTGGTACTGGGAGTTGAACCAGCGATCTTCCGATCACAGGTCCACCTTCCCTAACCTCTGTGCCACCACTCAGTGTAAGGTCAAAACTGGATTGCCAACTGAACAAACATACATTTTTTTTAGATTGTGGAGGAAATCAAAGTATCCATGCAGAGAAAACCTGCACATGGTGAGAACATGCAAACCCAACACAGAAAGGACCCTTTGAGTTTAAAACCTGAGACCAGGGTGCCAAGTTCTATACTGGTCACATGCTAAACGAATGCTATAGATGGTTTATCGTTTGCATGTGGTACTTTTCCAAGAAGACATTAGCACACTTGTCATTTTAATCTAAAATGCAATTAAATGTGGTATAATGGCCACAAATTGAATCGAGCCCAAGTATCATTATTATTATTATTAAGTAACATAAACAGTTACAGGACATTTTCTCTTGTTCCAAAGGTTTTCTCTTTTCACTGACTGATGAACTCTCAACCAATGGTCATAACTGAAGAAACCTCTCCATGTGACCTCTTCAAGAACCATTACATCACAAAGATAAAATAGAAAAAACAACCAAGCAATGATGCTTAAAAACCATTGGTTTCTGCTTTCAAAAGTGTTTCTCTTATGTATANATCCGCACATGCAAAATAAATAGGACCCTAGAGAGTAACAATGTAGCGGTCACAACAGACAAACGGACTAAAAACATCATTAAAACTAGTCCGCCTAACCGCTAACATAATCAATGTCATGTTATCTTAAAATGTTCTGAAGCCAAACAGGCGACGCTTGTCTAAGCTTACTCTGTAAGACTTATTTTTGTTAACAGACATCAAACCAACATCAACATCATGACCAAGGATGTCAGTGGGAGAGTGGATACTCTTCATAACAGCCAGAGGGAAACTGTCATTTTCTGCACGTGGCAGCTCCACCATGTCAGCTGCAACAGCACTGTTTCCAGCCACACTGTAAGCAGAGTAGAGACAGTTAGACTCAGAATCATTTGAAACATGTCCAATATAAGGCTGCAGCACTTCATTTCTCACAGACAGTGAAAATGTATTTTCTTCAGACCCATCTCTTGCTTTAGGTTGAGGCGACGGTCCCATGTCATCCACCACCACTTTCTCTTTGATTTCTGTAGTGGCAGAAACGGGACATAAAGGAGCAGGAGAATGTGTCACGTGTGGCTTCATCTCTCTTAGGCTCACTGGGACATCCTCTTCCTCAGAGCTAGCAGAAGGTGAGTAAAGTGGTGCATTTTGAAAAGCATGAACAGAGTTAAGATTCATGTTCCAAGAATCTGTTCTGTTTTTTTTTCTAAGGTCACCTATACCGTAGGATCCTAAATGTCTGGTTTGTGTTGTTTTTCCAGCCTTCTTTAATAACCAAACAATTATATTTCAGTGTAATCTACATGCAAAATTAGGCACAGCTCCAAATGAATTTTGTCACTGACACTTCCCCTTGTCTAACCTGTCAGAAACTGCTCATCTCTTCAAAATAGGTCACACTTTCCCATAGCTCATGACTGCAAACACGTGTTTGATGCTGCTTGAACAAGCAAGAGAAAATTAACTAACACCAAGAAGAGCCATTTTGCTATCTCAGTTAGAAGTCATGTTTTCCAGAGTCAAAGTGAAAGTACTGAAATAAGTTACGGCATATTGGCATGTCTTAGCGTAAAAGGGAAGAGTGAGTGCAAACAATCAACATAAATATCCTAGGCTGGGGTCTGAAGGGACTGCAGCAGCAGCAGGCACTGGACTGCCAGCCAAGGGCCTGATTAATGACAGCTCTGTAGTCCGGAGGTGGTGTTTATTCACAGTCATCCAGCTCTTCACTCGACCCAGAGCATCACAAAAGTAGATTATTCCCTTGCAGATTCCCTCATTATAAATCAAACAGCGGACATTATTTCCAGGAGTATCATTCTTCTGTCTGTACCTCAGCTGAACGTTATTTTTTTTGGTGGGGGGGAGAAATATATTAAACAGTGAGCATGACAAATAGAATTAGCCTTTTAAATTAATAGCTAGAAGAAGGATGATCCTTTGCCTTGCAATTCCGCAGGAGTTTTGTTGCACCTCCAAAATTAAGTGAAAGCAGCACTGAGGGAAAAGAGTGAAAGTAACTCACACGCATCACAGGAAAAATGCCTCAGTGACTATTTGCAAAAATAACTGACAAGATCTTTGCTTCTTACTGACTTTATGGGCAAGCTTTATTACAATCAGTGTTGTAGGAAAGGTGGGGGACAATTCGGGTGCCCATCCAAGCAGTCAATGCAATGTGTGACAGGTGGGGTTCTCCCTGGATGGGTCATCGGTGCATCACAGGTTCAAAACAAACAGCCATGCACACACATATTTTTCTTTCAGCTGCTCCCTTCTTCAGGGGGACAAAGACTTGGCAATAAAAAAAAAAGTACACCGTATGCCCTTCCTGACACAATCACAGACCACCGGGCTACCACAGTCCTCCGTGTGGAGCAGAGAGCTGATATCTGTAGGGCGTCCAGGAAAGCAGATGGTGGGGGTTAAGGGCCTTGCGCAAGTGCCCAGAGTGGGGAAAATGAGGGTGGAGGCAGATGTGGACACTTCACCTTTGCCACACTCATTTTGATGTTGTTGGTACTGGGAGTTGAACCAGCGATCTTCCGATCACAGGTCCACCTTCCCTAACCTCTGTGCCACCACTCAGTGTAAGGTCAAAACTGGATTGCCAACTGAACAAACATACATTTTTTTTAGATTGTGGAGGAAATCAAAGTATCCATGCAGAGAAAACCTGCACATGGTGAGAACATGCAAACCCAACACAGAAAGGACCCTTTGAGTTTAAAACCTGAGACCAGGGTGCCAAGTTCTATACTGGTCACATGCTAAACGAATGCTATAGATGGTTTATCGTTTGCATGTGGTACTTTTCCAAGAAGACATTAGCACACTTGTCATTTTAATCTAAAATGCAATTAAATGTGGTATAATGGCCACAAATTGAATCGAGCCCAAGTATCATTATTATTATTATTAAGTAACATAAACAGTTACAGGACATTTTCTCTTGTTCCAAAGGTTTTCTCTTTTCACTGACTGATGAACTCTCAACCAATGGTCATAACTGAAGAAACCTCTCCATGTGACCTCTTCAAGAACCATTACATCACAAAGATAAAATAGAAAAAACAACCAAGCAATGATGCTTAAAAACCATTGGTTTCTGCTTTCAAAAGTGTTTCTCTTATGTATAAGCTATTTTTAATATCTGCTTAATTTTCTTTTGACCTGTTTTTTGTTGGAATTTCTTAGGTAATTTTGTTGTTTGGTTGTTTGTTTGTTTGTTTCTTGCCTGGTTTCTGTTATTTCTTGTGCCACAGACATATTTTGGTGTTATTATATCCACAAATTATGTATTTATACCTTTTGGTTTTCTTTGTTCTTAAAGGTTATCCTCTGGTAAATATGAATCTTTTCTTTCTTTCTTCACAGTGGGGAAAAGTGATTCAAGTGGAGAGAATTTGCACATTTTATTTAGTAAGAAATGTGACTTAATCCTAGAGCAATGATTCTCAAACTTTACAACTTCTGAACAGGAAAATGAAAATGGCAAAGACTGGAAACAAAAGACAACCTTATTCAAACTAAATACACATTGCTTATAAATGACTAAAGGCATGAAGACAACACAAATTGCAGGATTGTAAAGTCAAATTATACCAAATTATTTCAATTCATGACTATTTTTTTTAATCTTTTGTAGCAATTATATTGAAAATAAGTTATTTATTTTTGTTTATTTTGATTTATATACAATAGATCATCCTCTTAAGTTTTCCAACATATTGCTTCATGTCCCACAGTGGGGAGCACTGTCCTAGTGGACATGTAATAATAAGTACACTTCCTGATTAGACCATTTATTTAAAATAAAATAATTCTTTGTTAAAGAAAAAAGGGACAAAATGATACAAATTATTTAATTTCAAAAAGCTTAATAATTTCAGACTAATTTAAGGTTTAAAAAAATGTACATGGGGAGACAGAGGTCAGGTGACTGAGGCTGCCGGCTTCAAGAGGCGCAGCCCTTTTTTCAGATAAGGAAAAAGAAACACGAGGGAGTGTAGGTGTAAAAATAAAACCTAATCTCACACTGTGTCCTACATGGGATGCAATGTGAAAATTGCACACACACAAAACAACAAAACCTCAGCACACGAAACAGCAACATACTGATCTCATCTTAAAACATTTATGCACGAGGAGGCCGACGAGGGCAGTGAGTTGTCCGTAGACACTGCCAGAAAGTTCCATAGTCCTGATAAAGATGGCACAGTGTCTATCAGTCGGCTCAAGCAAAATTCAACATACTTTTGATTTCTACCTTTACTTTTAACTAAATACAGGTATGTCAAACCAGGAATTCCCAAATCTGAAATCTAAAGACAAAAGCAATATTTTGTCCCAATAATCAAACCAAACTGTTGTCAAATTGGTGTAAATCAGATTAGAGTATGGAATAACCCTCCTTTAAGATGAACACAGTGGAGTAAAACGTACACCTCGATGAATTAAAGTACACCGTTGACAACCACTGCAATAGGGTCGACTCTTTCACATTTCTTCTTTGCACACGATGCACAAAAGCACAAATGGCTTGCCTCATAGTGAAAGAATAAGAATCC
Source organism: Garcialebias charrua (assembly GCA_038048925.1). Lineage (NCBI taxonomy): Eukaryota > Metazoa > Chordata > Actinopteri > Cyprinodontiformes > Rivulidae > Garcialebias > Garcialebias charrua. The sequence goes on from JBBPBX010019283.1 coordinate 24,949, forward strand.
ATATAATAATAAAAATAACAACCCAATTGTCAGAGAGAAGTGAAAGTGAACACAGGCTGTTGAATGCAGCAGGGAATTAGTCGTTTCTGAGCTGCTGACTGTTGTATTAAATTGTCACATGAATGCTGAAATTGTAAACACTAAATGACCACCCTCCAAGCTGTACATCGATATAAGGTGACATCTGCAGCATAATCATTTATTTTTTCATCTGCACAGCTGTCTCTTATGACACTTGCTGCTGTGATTGGATTTTAAAAGGCAGTCTCAAATTTGGTCATGACACACTGGAAGAAATCAGAATCAATTTAAAAAAAAAAACATTTCTTATGTTCTGTTCTCGACTTACTTTGCAAATCGTGACCGATGCTAAAAGTTGTAATTTTTCCACATCGTATTTTAAATGCTCACACCTTTATTTTTGATTGTAGATACAATTTCTGCTTTTAAACACGGCATTCTAAAGAAAATACTGCACAGAATATAAACTGACTTGTTCAGTCATACCGATCAGGAAGTAATCCTTTGGGAAAATGGATTAAACTTTTATACTCCACACAGCTGCTTATGCGAGATTACAAGAATTATGTGCAAATGCAGATAATGTGACGAGTGCTGAGATGTAAGCAGCAGTGAACGGAGCTGACACGCTGTGCACTGTTTGTATATTACATGCATGAGTGTCGACACCTCACATGTGTATGGCTAGTGAAAAGCCCAAACTCCTGCCCATTGTTTTAGTTTTATTCCCAGCTGCACCGCCACAGCTGTTTAGATACCGTCGGCCCTTCGCTTTCATCGAACCCACGCTGCTTTCTCCGAGGTGTTTCGTTGTCTCCATCAACGACAGCAGAGCTTCCTGGCATCGTTCCTGAGATGGCCTCTGTATAAAGGCTTCCCACAGTTTTCTAACAAATCTACTGTTAGATGAAGGGATCGTTGTGCTGGCGCCAGTGGAAGCTTTGTGAATGAACATTTGTTGAAGAAGGCTCAGAACAAGAGGTTTGGCAATACTAATTGTGTGACAATAAACCTATGTGCCAAAAAACTCGATAAGTATTGGAAAACCCTGTTGTTTGGAAGGAAACAAAAATGTTCACGACGTCTTGTAGCATTTTCATTGCCTGCCGCCAAAAGGAAAAGGTGAGGAAAGTGTGTGTTGGGGGGAGGGTTCTGTTACTAAAATATCATCATCAACCACTGGAAAGATTTTAATAACAATCTTAAAACGTAATGGATGCAAGACCAGGATTCAACCTGATACAAGATGGCTGCCACTGATAATTGATCTTAACAAAATGGCTATAACTCGGTCAATTTTATGTTCATTAATAAATATACATTTGGTGTGGTAGTAGCTGAGACTTATTAACACCACATATTCATTCGACCTTTATTTAGTCAGGTAAATCTTATTGAGCCTGGAGGTCTCATTTACAAAAGCGACCTGCTACAAACTAAAGAATGATGAA